>LOJH01053400.1:0-12195 GCA_001685095.1 Ellobius talpinus
CTTCCCTGCCTACCTATGTTCTGACCTATCAGGCCAAGCAGTTTTTTTTATTAACCAATTAAAGCAACAGATAGAAGACCCTTCTACAACAGTTGACAGTCTGAAGGAAATTTCTACTGACAAATCCCAGCGGGGAAAATAACAGTAGAAAGCAAATGTTTCAACGTGGGGGATGAGCAATGGGCCCATTCAGAAAGAATGGGAATTACATTCCTAAAGCTAACCACCAAGGCCTATTCCCTTACTTGGCCACTTCCTCCTTCTGAGGCTGACAACCAAGGTCCAGCTATAAAAGTATTGAAGTCCAGCCATCAAAAGCCTCATCTAGCTCATCTAATTAACATGCCGAATGAAAATTAGGCACCTCATCCTAACACGGGTTTTCCCCTTTTACTTTATAAACCTCCATTTCCTATAGGCCACATCTGTCTTTACTTTATCCAGAGGCAGGCCTTTGTCCCTCTCAAACAAATGTCCCTGCCCCCTCCCTTCTTCCATCCCCCTTCTCCCCTGTTCCCTCTCTCTTGTTCCCGTCCCTTCTCCCTCATCCTCTAGCGCCTGTCTTTGTCTCTTATTCCCTGCCCTTTGTCCGTTTGGAGCAAATAAATCTCCTTTGTGTTGAGAACTTGGTCTTTGAATGTCTTGTGCCAAATCCAAGGTTCCCTACACGAATTGCTTCTGTGTATTTGTTTTCACTCAATTACCAATACATTATCATGATGGGAAAATAGAAATTTGTTACTATCTTCTTGTGTATCCTATATTGCATAGTCAAATAATTAAAATTTATTTGTACGTTTATTATCCTTTTATGTTTTAGAGCAGTCTTCATTTCACAGAAAAGTTGAGGAGTTAAAGGAACACAAACTTACCACTAATACCTAGCTAACCTCTTCATTATCATCTACCATTAGAGTGGTATGCTTGTTAAAATAAACAAATGCCTACATTGACAGTCATCCAGAGCTCATGGTTTATATTAGATTTACTCTTTGTTCGGCACGTCCTGTTGCTCTTCCCAAATTTATATTCTCATGTTGCCTCCACTAAATGAGAAAGTGTTTTCACTGTTCCACAATCCTCTGCTACCTGCCTTGTCTAGCTTTCCCTCCCTACAACCCGCTGGCAACAACTGACTTTCATAGTTGAACTTTTCCCTAGTAATTGAGCTGGGATCATGTGACATAGTCTCTTCCAGTCCGCCTTCTCTTACTTAGTAATGTGCATTTATGTTTTCGTGTGATTTTCCATGACCTGAAAGTCAATTTTGTTTTTTACTGATGGTCAGTTCAGGCTATCTATCCATGATTGCTAGGAGTCTTCGCTGGGGTCATCCTTAGAGATTATTCAGAGATTCCCTTGCACCAGGTTTTCACCTGACCCGAAATGCCTCTCCTGCTTTTTCAGTAGTCTCTTCAGTACTCTTCCCCTTTACACATTGATCAATGGAATCAAATGGAAGACCCAGGCATAAATCCACACACCTATGGACACCTGGTTTTTGACAAAGAATCCAAAATTATACAATGAAAAAAGAAAACATCTTCAACAAATGGTGCTGGTCTAACTGCATGTTGGCAAATAGAAGAAAGCAAATAGATACTTTTCTATCCCCATGTATAAAACTCAAGTGCAAGTGGATCAAATACCTCAATATAAATACAGACACACTGAAACTGATAGAAGAGAAAGTGAGAAATAGCCTTGAATGCATTGGCCCAGGAGACAACTTCCTGAATAGGACACTAATAATTCAGACACTAGGATCAAAACTTAATAAATGGAACCCCATGAAACTGAAAAGTTTCTAAAAGGTAAGGGACACTGTCAATAGGACTAAATGTCAGCCTACAAAATGAGAAAAGATCTTCACCAACCCCACATCTGACAGAGGACTGATTTTCAAAATATATAAAGAACTTAAGACACTAGACATTAAAAAAGCAAATATTCCAATTTTTAAAATGCGGCACAGATCTAAACAGATATTTCTCAATAGAAGAATCTCACATGGCTGAGAGATTAAGGAGATGTTGAACATCCTTAGACATCAGGGAACTGAAAATTAAAATGACTCTGAGATTCTACCTGATACCTGTCAGAATGACTAAGATCAAAACCACAATTGACAGCTCATGCTGGAGGGGATGTGGAGCAAAGGGAACATACCTTTGTGGCTGGTGAGAGCACAAACTTGTACAGTCACTTTGGAAATCAGTGGGGTGGTTTCGCAGAAAACTGGGAACTAATCTACCACAAGATCCACCTATACCACTCTTAGGCATATACCCGAAGGATGCTCCATCATACTACAAGGTCAGTTGCTCTTCCTCTCTTTCTCTTAAACAACAACAAAAAGAAAAAGCTGCTACAAAACATGGAATTCAGTTTGTATTGGCCATTTAAAGGAGTATCAAGGATTTATCAGGATACACTCACAGATACACAATAAGGTAAATAGCTGCAATTGTCTTCTGTTCTGCCCTGGGGTGAATGGAATCAGCAGTCCTGTCTCTAACCACTGCACAAGAGAGTGAGTGTCTGACATCCCCACCCCTTCCTTTTAAGAGGTCACATTGGCAGACAAGAAGCACCACCTCTACTGAGCCAGATAGTTCAAGGCCATGGGCAGAGTGAACACCCACTACACCTGCTTTTGAACTTGGGGCTTACCAGAAAGTACAATTAAACTCTATGTATATTTACTTCGTTGAAGAAAACTGGTTTTCACCTCTCGCAGAAGCTGTTGTTTGTGAGTAGCTTTCTAGATAGGCATGGGACTTTGTGTCCACTTTTCCTTCTTCATATTGCAATTTTGTCTGACTTGAGCTTCTGGTGCATGTTATTTAAAAGCTAGAGATTCAATGTTCATATGGAAGAGGGGACAAGTTCTTGCAGTTCTAATAGCCCCGACAGGAAATCTCAGAGGACATTCATACTAAATTAGAAAATGAAGACCTATGAGAAGGAATAGAGTAGAAAGCAGACCAGCTTTTGCCATCACTAGCAAGAGCTGGTAGCGTCTGAAGCATCCCATTTCTCAATGAGGAGTTATGGGTGATAATTAGTTCTTTGCAAATGAGTGCAGTAATGTGTATACATGGAAAGAAGAAAATGAAGAGTTTTTTTTCAAAGATAGAATCTATATATTCATGTACTAAAGATAAGAAGAAAGAATGCTGAGAATAATGGCATAGGTCTGTAATCTCAGCACTAAAGAGGTAGAGACAGGAAGACATCTATAAGTTCAAGACCAGCTGGGTCTACATAGTAAACTCCAGACTATCCATGGTTACACAGAAAGGCCTTATCTCAAGGACAGATGAGAGGAAAAGAATGGTGGGGCATAAGGACTAGGCAGATAGCTCCATAAGCAGAGTGCTTACCTTAAGTACTTAAACATTAAGACTGCAGTATGATTTCCAGCATACACATAAATGCTTGGAGGGCAAGGTGGCCTGGCTTCATTCCAGGGACAAGCTAGCTACCTAGGACTAAAGGAATATGGTAAGCTCTGGATTCAAGGAACCCTGTCTCAATATTACCTGTATCATAAGATGAGAGCAAATCAAGCAAGGTACCTGGTGTAAAACTCTTGCATCCACACATTCGTGCACGCTCACACACGTGCATGGACACTCACACACACATGTGCGCTGACCCCCTTTAGAACATATATATACACACACCTGCATTCATACACCACACACACATGCAAATCTTCCAAAACGAAAGCAAGTTTATAGGCCAAATAAGTATCAATAAAGGATTTCTGATGTGAAAAACGCATTCCCAGGTAGATGGGTAATGTGGAGGTCTCCAGCCTCAAGTGAAGATAGACAGAGGCTGAAGGTGGGAGGGGCTGGGGGAACTCCTGCAAGGATGTGTAATCCAATGAAGAATGAATGACTGGGAGCAAACAGCAGGCACGGCTGAGCTGATCCGACATGTTACTGATCTCTGGCAGTCTGCTGTCCTTGTTCCCCCTAGAAATACTCTGAAGCCCAGAAACTGGAGTAGTGAGAAATTGGGCACATTTGCCAATATGTCAGTGGGATTTCCCTGAAGAGAAAGCTTTCCGAATCAGTCTGCCAGGGCTCCTCTGTGCAGCCCACTTCATTAGGACTGTTGGATCAGAGCAGAGGTGCCCAGAATTCCTTCCCTTCTGGCTCAGTACCCTGCCGTTGGGAAGCCATTATCCTCTCTGCGGAAGGCATCAGAACAGGCACCTGACTCCTTGGAATGGCGGCCGGGAAGCACCCCTGCTAGCCTGAACTACCTCTGTAGAGCAGCAATCCTGTCTGAAGCTTTTCCGTGTTTTCCCTAACTTGGCTGAGGCTCTTCTCTGACCTAGGAAGCTCCTCTCTCCTCCAGGGTCTGTCCGACCAAGTCTCATTATCCTTTGCAGCTTATCTCGTCATCATTCCCCAAGGTAGCCAGGCACGACTCCTCTTCACAGTCCTAGAGCTTCAGTGTGCACAGTGAACAGAATCTGGTCAACAAGAAGTGCATTTGATTGATCACTATTAGATCTTCAATGCAGAGGAAAGCGTCTTATAATAAATATTGGATATATGAATGGCAGTCTCTCAGAGAAACAATACCTTCCAGCACTTGTTCTAAGCGAAGTCCCTCACCCTCCAGCAGCAGCATCACTTAAGAACTTGTCAGAAATGCAAGTTCTGGCTCTCTACCTGCATCAGCTCTGGTGCATGAGCCTCTCCATCTATGTTCCAGTAAGTGTTCCCAGTGATTTTAGTATTTGCCGAAGTTTAAAAGCCACAAGGCTGTAGATAAGTATTAAGTTGGTTTCTGACTTGGACTAGAGGCAAATGACAGATCATTAAGGAAACAGGTGCAGAGTGGCAGGGACAGCTGGGACTGTGGTGAACTAAAGCGCAAGAGCAAATACCCACACCAAAGGTGGCCAGCTGCTCCACCCTCTGAAGTTCTACACGCAGGATCTCTTTGTTGTTTTCTAAGAGATTCTGGGCATCTTATTTCAGTGTGGCATCTATAAATGGTTAACTTTTAGAGGATACGTGCAACACAGTGGCTGGTTTATGCTAGCTTAAGACTCATACAAGGAATCAAGGGGTTTGTATTTATTGCTGGGGATCCTAGTCCAGGTCCAAACAATAGGAGAAACACACCTATGCGGTGTTTTTGCCTGGCCCATTCCTTGTTATGGGACAAAAAAGAAGGAAATATTTGGCTTTAACTATCTAAGTCCACTTTAGCCCAGCTTAGCATCAGACTTATATAAAAGTCTAATCAATACCACCCTTGCTTGTAGGATTCTCTAGAGAACTGCATATAGAAATTTTGCAGGAGAAAGACTATAATACACTTACAACAAAATGATAGGTTTTTACTCTGAATATCACCCCAACCCCAAATTATGCAGAGAGAGATGGGGATGAATAACAAGAAAGATTTAATTGTTTAGTTTCATTTTCAGACAGTTGTTTTTTGTTTAATGTACGCAATTGTTCAAACTTTTATGGCTATAGCTAGATCATTGAAAAAACAGACATCAAAATAAGCATAGCAGCAAAAGGACAACAACCAAAAACACCACAAAATCCAAACAATCATACTGCAAGGGCTTTCCCCACCCCCACTCTGACACGAACACCCATACAAATTACCCACACATTTCTTACAGAGCCTGGAAGCTGACAAGAGAAGAATTCAATGAAGAGGAGCCCTGCCTGGGCCACAAAGCCCAAATCTTCCAAGTTCTTTATGGAGATTGTTTCAAAGAAATGGTTTTAATTTCTAAGAGGTTTTGTAATGATAGCTTGTGTCTCCACATCAACTGGTAAAAGAACAGCAAAAAATCAGAGGCGCTCTAGAAAAATTCACGTATAAAAAACACTAACGAGACAGCTAAATTATCCATTGAAGGAACAGAAAAACAAAATTGACAGGTTTTTATTCAAAGGAATGTCATTGTCTATCAAATAAAAAAAGACTGGGGAGCAAGTAAAATGGACAGAAGAGTGCCTGCTTGCCTGAGACACTCTGGTGACGAATTCTTAGGAATGAGCAGGTACGGAAACCTGGAGGCTCCATAGGGTTGTGTACAATGCTGAGACTGTGTCCCACAGGGAGGCTGTGGATGCTGAGAGGCCGTAAACCACGGTAAAGTTGTATTCCATGGTGAGACCATAGATCCCGGGAGACTGAATACCATGTGAGGCTGTGTATCATTGTAAGTCTGTATCCTATAGTTAGGTTGTGTTCTGTGGTGAGGCTGTCTGAGTCCCAGGGTGAGGCAACGTACGTTGAGAGGCTCTACACCACAGTAAGGCTGTATTCTATGGTGAGACCACATATCACAGGGGACTGTCTATCATGGGAGACTATGCACCATGATAAGTCTGTACCACAGTGTGACAGTAGGGCTGTGTACTCTTGGAGGCTGTAGACTATGGTACAACTGTATTACATGTTGAGGCTGTGTGCCATAGTGAGGTTGTGTACCATACTGAGGCTGTAAACCATGGTGAGATTGTGTATCATGCTGAGGCTCTGAACTATGGTAAGATTGTGTGCCATACTGAGGCTGTGAACCATAGTGAGATCTGTGTACCATGATGAGACTATATACCATGGTGAGGCTGTGTACCATGCTGAGGCTGGATAGCCTGGTGAGATTGTGTGCCATGGAGAAACTGTGTACCATGGTGAGATTGTGTGCCATGGTGAAGCTGTATACCATGGTGAGATTGTGTACCATGATGAAGATATGTATCAGGCTGAGGTCATGATAGTTAGGCTGAATAACATGGACATGAAAAGAAGCAAGGAGGAGGACCAGAGAGAAAAGTGTACCTTCAAGGGTGTAAGTACAATAACTAAGTTCCCCTCCAGTGACATTCCTATTCAGGGAAGAACACACACTTCCTAGGTCTCTGCCTAAACACAGAGGCATGTCACGTGGATTGTCACATCCTATTTTTTTGCCTCTTATATTGAAAAAAGTTTAATACACTATATTCTGGTCACATTTTGTTCTGTTCTTAATAAATGCCAGAATCGTCCTACAAATAATAACACCTCCTACAAATTTTTCATCTTTAGGAAAAAAATCATGTTTTGAGATTATAAAAGTGTTGTGTGTAATTATGAAAATCTCAGAATACAAAGAAAAGCATTAAGAAGAAAAACAAAGGCATCCATAATGCTTCTACTTAGAAGCTGCTATTGATAGTTCATATGCATCATCTAGCCATCCTGTAGCCACAATACAGAACCAGAGAGATACATGGGCATGGATTTTCATTTTGAGACCAAACTAAGCTATTTTTTTTTCATAACTGGCCAAATCACTTAATACGTTTTCGTCCTTTCAAACATACTATCTGCCTCTTTGCACATTTTGTTGTCATTTGGTATTCTTAGTCAATCTGACTTTAATGTTGCTTTTTACATATTTTGAGTGTAGCATACTTTAATCAATTTCCTTTATTCTTATTCTTGCATGTGAATATTTGTCAATACCTTTGGCTTTTTTTCTCAAGTAAGTAATTTGGATGGGAATTGCTAAATCAAACTCTGCTGAAGGTCCCAGAGTCATTTCTTTAAGGGAAAAAGTGATTCAAATACATAAGGAATAAAGAAAAGGCTGGCTGTAAACCCATGCAAACAAAGAGAAAGCAAGAAGGGGGATGTGGTCCTCAGGCAGGTCACAGGGATGGGTGGGGTTGCCACATTCCCCTGCTCTTCTTCTGTTTGCACAGGTTGAGAGGCTAATTCTTCACTCTTCAATTGCTCTCTCTCTCTCTCTCACACACACACACACGCACACACACACATCCAGATCACAGTTTCTCCTCCCTCCTCTCCTCCCATTTCCTCCCACTAGTCCACTCTGTTTCTGTTCAGTAAGGGGCAGGGCTCCCATGGGTATCAACAGAGCTAGGTATATCAAGTTGCTGTAAGACTTCCCCTTGTATTTAGGCAAGGCAATCCAATATGAGGAATAAGTTCTCAAGAAAAAGCAAATCTTCAGGTTTTCTTTTGTGTGTGTATGTGTGTGTGTATCTTAATACATAAAGAGTTAAAATGAAGTTGCACTGTAACCAGGAAACAAAGCCACGACTAGACACCAGAGTCCAATGAATGAAAAGCCAGTGCAGGAACTGAACACTTGTTTGGAGTTTGCAGTCAGTGAAGTCTCATAGACCCTCCAACATTATAGGTTATTGCCAATGTACTCGGCTACCCTCTAGACCAGTGGTTCTCAGCCTTCCTAATGCTGTGACACTTTAATATGGTTCCTCAAGTTGTGGGGATCCCAACCATAAAATTTTTTGTTGCTATTTCATAACTGTAATTGTACTACTGTTATGAATCGTAATATAAATATCTGAAATCCAGGATATTGGCTATGTGTCCCCCAAAGGGGTTTTGGCCCACATGTTGAGAACTGTTTCTCTAGAACATGGTGGTGAGAACCTTTCCTGGCTGATTTTTATGTCAAACTGATAAAAATCTGGAGTCATCTCAATCAGACCTCAATTGAGAAACTGCTTCCAAAAGAATTGGCTGTTGATAAGACTGTAGGGTGTTTTCTCAATTAGTGATTGATGTAAGAGGGCCCAGTTCATTGAGGGTGGGCCACATGGTTGAGCTACCAGCCACCCCAGGGGCTAGTAGTCCTGGGTTCTATAAAAAGCAGGTGGAGTGTTGAAACCTGATCCAAGAATGAATTTGTGTGAAGAGAATTCTGTGTGTGCTTGTGAGAAGACTCTAAGAAAATAAGAATCCTGAGACATTCATTTTTTAACAATATATAATCATTTTTGGAACTGTGCTTTGGTGCCCCTCTTAGGTGTAGCAGACAGGAGTGAGTTTACTTCTGATTATTCATTAAAACTGGCTATTTTTATTTGTTTATATGCTTCTATGGAAAAACCATTCTTTTGTCACTTGTGGCTTGCCCTTGTGATTGTATACTTTACTCATGTGACTCTCATTAACCTTCAGAGTATAAATTGTCTGATGCTCTGAATAAAGTTGGCTATTGCTTGAGACTTTAGTATGCCTCATTTATTTATTATTACTTTCTCTCAGGTCCCACTGCCTCTAGAGTAGTGACAGCTGAGCAAGCCATAAGGAGCAAGCCAGTAAGCAGCACTTCCTCGTGACTTGTACAGTTCCTGCCTCCAGGTCACTGCCCTGCTTGGGTTTCTGCCTTGATTTTCCTCAGTAAAGGACTATGACCTGAGAGTTGAAAGCTGGAATAAATCTTTTCCTCCCCAAGCTGATTTTGGTCTTGGTGTTTTATCATAGTAATGAAAACTCTAAGACATCTAAGACAAACCCTGTTGCTGAAGATACCACATATTTAAGTTATAAAACATGGAAAAATCAAGTTGGTTCTGAGCTCAGAGCTTCACCCCCTACTGACTAGCTTTCATAGCACCAGAGGAGAAAAGCTGTGAAGTCTACAAGCTACGACAATGACTGACCTAGCAAGGAGTGTCCACTGGTGCAATGGTAGCATGAACATCACGTGAGTGCTCACTCACTTTCTGATTGTATTTTAAAGTTCACTCTCCAGGATGAATCCATACCTGGCACTGTTGCCAGGCAGAAAATCTATGGCTAGACAAATAATGGACCCTAGAAGAGAATCAGCTACAATTATTTGTCTTAATAACAATTGAAATGAATCCTAAATACTTATCATTTATTATGTCAGTAGATCAGTGTGTCTCTCATCTCTCATCATAGACATTTCTATTTGTAGTAGATGATTGATTAACGCTGAGACTCACAGCTGGCCAATGTGAAAAGAATAAGGGACTGCAGAATGTTCAGCCCTAAATGGAGCATTTATTCTGCCTCCCTCCTCCCAAGGTTCAGTGAACACTGCAGAAGATCCGGTGGAAAGCATACTAGAGCCAGAGCGAATGATTACAAGGAAACAGGGTCTTCTGAATACAGCAGGGCAGCTACACACACCAATGTCCAATGGTTAGGATGGCATGCAGAAGACCTGCACAATCTCAAACCAGGCCAAATACCACGAAGAGGGAAGTTTCTCATAGAGTCTATCCTAGATGAGGAGCTGTCAGCAAGTGTTAGCTAGAAGATGGAGAGTCATTTTTCTCTGAGAGCTTAACCCTTGGTAAGTCAACCATTCCTCCAACAAAAGACCATACATCAAATAATGTTTGGGCAGCACAAGTAGGTCTTGATGATGTAAAAAACAAAAAGAACACCAAGTTGGGTGGGAAAGGTAGGGGTATTGGATCTTGGAAGAGCTGGGGGAGAGGAAAATATAATCAAAACAGATTGCACATAATTATCCAAGAACTAATAAAATTATTTTAAGAAAGAAAGTAGGATCCATGGTCTTAATATCAGAAAAAGTATAATTCTAGACAAAAGCAATAACAAGACACAGAAGGTATCTAAGGAGATAAAGTCAGTAATGCAGTCTCATGTCTTACTTAAAGCTCTACTATAGAGCTGTAGTAATGGAAACAACTTGATATTAACACAAAAACAGACAGGTGGACCAATGAAATCAAATCAAAGACCCTGATATAAATCCACACACCTGTGAAAACCTGATTTTTGACAAAGAAGCTAAAACTATAAAGTGGAAAAAAGAAAACAACTTTGACAAATGGTGCTAGCATAACTGAATGTCAACATGTAGAAAAATACAAATAGATCCATATCTATCACAATGCACAAAACTCAAGTCCAAATGGATCAAAGACCTCAACATAAAACCAACCAACCTGAACCTCATAGAGGAGAAAGTGAGAAGTAGCCTTGAGTGCATTGGCACAGGAGACCACTTTCTAAATATAGCCCCAGTAGCACAGACACTGAGAGCAACAATTAATAAATGGGACCTCCTAAAACTGAGAAGCTTTTGTGAAGCAAAGGACAAGATCAACCAGACAAAGCAGCAGCCTACAGAATGGGAAAAGTTCTTCACCAACCCCACATGGGACAGAGGGTTGATCTACAAAATATATAAAGAAGTCAAGAAACTAGACATCAAAAAAATAATCCAATGAAAAAAAGGGGCACAAATCTAAACAGAGAACTCTCAAATAGAGGAATATCAAATGACCAAAACATTTAAGGACATGTTCAACATCTTTATTCATCAGAGAAATGCAAATCAAAACAACTCTGAGATAACATCTTACCCTAGCAATACTGGCCAAGATCAAAAACTCTGATGAGAGCTTAGGCTGGAGAAGATGTGGAACAAGGGGAACACTCCTCCATTGTTGGTGGGAGAGCAATCTTATACAGCCACTTTGGAAATCAGTATGGCAGTTTCTCAGAAATTAGGGATCAATCTACCTCAAGACCCAGCAATACCACTTTTGGGCATATACCCAAAGGATGCACACTCAACCACAAGGACATTTGCTCAACTATGTTCATAATAACATTATTCATAATAACCAGAAACTGGAAACAACCTAGATACCCCTCAACCAAAGAATGGATAAGGAAAATATGGTACACAATGGAGTACTACTCAGTGATTAAAAAAATGACATCTTGAAATTTGCCAAGAAGTGGACAGAACTATAAAAAGCCATCCTGAGTGATGTAACCCAGACCCATAAAGACAAATATAATATATATTCACTCATAAGTAGATGATAGACATAAAGCAAAGGACAACCAGCCTACAGGCTACAACCCCAGAGAACCTAGGTGAAAAAGAGAATCCTAAGAGGTACATACATGGATCCACCTAAGAAAGAGGACAAAGACAAGATCTCTTGAATAAATTGGGAGCATGGAGGGCAGGGGCAAGTGTAAAAGGAAAGGTGAGAGGAAGGGGGCAGCAAAGAAAAATGTATAGCACATTCCTATCCAAACAAAACAAGAAGGATTTTAAAAAAAGAAAATAAAAAACATTTATTTTTAATTTTAATTGAAATTTTCCTATGTAAAAGCAGGAATTACACAAATTGTGATGCTTTACAGGGTATTTTGATAAATGCTTGCTATTTAAATCAAATTCAATATATGTCTCTTGAATATATTTCTCAATGGTGAAACATTCAAATTTTTTTTCTAGTTTATAAAACATACAGTATATCGTTGTCATCTACAGTCACCCCACTGTTCAATAGCATAACAGAATTTCTAGCTCCAATCTAACAATAGTTCAATACTTGATAAGCCTCTCCACGC
>LOJH01053401.1:0-12194 GCA_001685095.1 Ellobius talpinus
GATGGATGAGGGATACACAGATGGATAGAGGATGGGTGGGTAGAGGGATGGATGAGGTATACACAGATGGATAGAGGATGGGTGGGTAGAGGGATGGATTCATGGATGAGGGATACACAGAAAGATGGGTAGAGGATGGATGGGTAGATGAACGGATGGAGTTGCTGGTAGACACGTAATGAGTGAACTGAGTGGTGCATCTCAGGAATGGGTATATATTGAGTAACTTTTTTAAAAACAAATATTTATTTATTATGTATACAATATTCTGTGTGTATGCCTGCAGGCCAGANNGAAGAGCAGGCAATGCTCTTAACCTCTGAGCCATCTCTCCAGCCCCCTTGAGTAACTGTTTAATCATTGCTACACACATGAAGAATTTTGAAAGTAAAACGTGGGTAGAATGCTGTCCTGAATGACTAGGTGCCAGTGTTTATAGGGGACACTCTGGTCTCGTTCTGGGTGTCCCATGGAGGAAGTGCTGAACCCAGTCATCTGTCACCAGCAGAAAGGAACATCATAATGTAATGTGAAAGCTGTAAGCCAGGACACAATGGGGTGTGGTGTCTGTCAGCTTCACCCTGGATAGGTAAGGGTGGGGAGGCTCTAAGTCCCACCTGAAAGGAATCCAGTGACAAAGGTCCTACAGAGGAGATGTTCAGGGTTCAGGATAGGCTGTGCTTGAGGAGCCTGGAGTGCATTCCCTGAAGAAGAGCCTCTGGGCCAATGGGTGCTTCAGGGTCTCTGAGCCCATGTGACGTCTAGTTCTGATATCTGAGCCCTGGGCCCTTCCTAGAAGCCATGCCTGCCCTCCCTGGCTGTGCTTTTGCTAGGTGTAAGCTTCTTAATTTAGTGTATATCACGATGTCCTCAGTGACGAAACTCAGCCCTCCCGACCATGTGGTTCCATGCACAGGAGCCCCTGTATACAGGGGAGGGTCTGACGCCCACAGAGATTGGGAAGGCAGGCAGAGAACAGTCCTGCCCTCAGGTCTGCCACGTGCCACACTTGAGTGTGATCCCCCTCCCCGTGGCTTTGGTGTGCAGCCCTGGTGATACTTTCCTGGGCTGGTGAGCCAGATGGCTCATCCAGGCACACAAGGTTTCTAGGAGGTGAGGAGCAGATGAGAGGAGAACAGGAGAGAAGAAAGAAGAGGCAGAGGGCTGCACCTGGTGTGGCATTGGTGTTGCCTGTGGAATGCAGTGGCCCAGGGGTGAAAGGGTTCATCTGGCCAAAGATGCAGGAGCCAGGACCAGCTTGGCAGTGCCTAGCCTGGATAAGGTCAGGGTGCTCTGAAAAGCCACATCAGTCTTGCCAATTCCAAGGTCCATGCCCAGGTCTGGGGGCATGTCCAGGAAGAGGCTGCCTGGAGGGGAGTAGGGCAGCCACCCCAGAGGACAGGACCAGAACCGGCTCTGCATGTGCCAGGGCAGGTGCAGAGATGGATTCAGCCAAGGGCACCGAATGCCAGACAGGCACCGAGTTATGTTGGGTTTCAGGTTTACTGGGGGCACCTGTTGCCGCTGGCTGTTTTAGTGAACAGCACCTGCTCCCAGTTGGCCTGTGGGATTTGAAGAGCTAAGCTAGACTTGTGAACTGAGCTCCCTTCCAGGGTCTAAATCCTGTTTCGTCCCTGTGAGTCATCAGGCTGGGGACACGCGGTTTGCTGCGGGCATCGGTAGGAACAGAGCTACAACCTGAATGCCTCTGTACCCCAAATTCATTTATTTAAATAAAACCCAAGTTGAGGGTAGTGGAAGATGGGGCATGACAAGATCATGAGGATGGAGCCCACATCCGTGGGGTTAGACCACCCATAGCTCAGCACCACGTGAGGACACGGAAGAAGCCATCTACTGTCCAGGGCAGGACCTCCTGGGTGCCTGAGCCTGTTTGGACAGGGAGGGGTGGTTGGTCAGCTGCCACTTTGAGCCCTTTGGCCCCAGCCTCCTTTCTACTCTGTTTGCCCCTCAGTTTACCTCCCTTTAACAGCTCCTACTGTGGAGCCTTGAAGACCAGGCAAGAGGACTCGGAGAACAACCTTGCCTCAGCTGCTCCTTCTGCTGTCAGTGTGTGTCACCTATGTCCCCTACCACGCTGGCCGTCCATGCCCCTCTGCGAGTCCTCATGTCATCTCTCATCTGGGCCGCACTGATACCAATCTGCTGGCCCTTCCTTGTTCCCGTGGCGTCCTTCATGAGAGGAAAACTGCTCTGGAAGGAGCGGCTATGGCAGATTCTGGGTAGGTAATGCCACTGGGGCAGACTTCGGGATTGTGGCCCCGGCTTTCCTTCTGGCTTGGTAGCAGACCTTCAACAGGGATCTTTACTTAACCAAGGGTTGTAACATGCTCCACAAAGAGATATATATATACACATAAAATTATACATATTATTTATTTATTTATTAAGGGGTGCTGTGGGGAAAACAGACTCACGAAGCTGGTACCAAGGAGCTAGGAACCAGCCACACAGTTTCATGGTGCCTCACCTAGTCTTCACAACCCAAGAAAGCTCAGTACCTCTGTCTCTCTCCTTTTAAGAGATCACATCCACAGACAAGAAGCCATACCTTAAAGCCGGTGCCCCAAAACTATTGGCGGAATGAATTTTCACAACAGCGGGTGCTCTGACTCTGGGCCCAAGCTGGCTCTCCTGGGTCCCAAGAAAAGTTCTTGTCCTCAAGGGGAAGGAACAGGGCCACGAGCTTGTCTGCAGCCTTCAAGAACACTGCCGAAGAATCAGTTTCCCGTCATCCCAAATAAACCCCACTCCCAGGGGCCCCCATCCTCACTGCTCACTGGGTGCTCTTTCCGAGTCACGGGGTTCTCTCTGTGTGCCAGTGCCCTCTCCTCTGCCCTCTCAGAGGGTAGCCCCATCCCAGGTGGATGCCACCCGTCCGCATCCAGAGAGGACAGCTCAGACCTCACCTCCTCCAGACTAGTTGTGCCTGAAGAGGCACACACCTCCTCCCGAAGCCTCGTGACTCTGACCTGGTCCTGTGTGTGCTCCTTTCCTAGTGACAGCTGCCCTCATCATGTTGTCCCTAGCTGATTCACCATACCTTGACACAGGTATGGTGAATCAGCGCCTAGAGGCTGGTGTTCTGGCAGAGAGAGGGGCTGGCGCTCGGTTGGGGCGGAGGGACCGGTGCTCAGGCAAAGGGACTGCTCTTGCTAGAGGTTCCCAGTTCTTCTAGAAATGAGGGACCACTGGGAAGACCCCCTGTGCTTCCACATCCATATAGAACTGGCCTATTGGCTGGAGAAGCCTTTGTGTCTCCCAGGCCCCCGTGGTGTCTGTGTTTACTTCTAGAGTGGCATCTGGCTTCAGATTTATGTTTCTTGACTCTGTGTTGAGGGCTGTGACATCACGGGTGCTGAAAGAGTCTGCAGTGAGGTCCCTGACCTAGGGCTCCTTGGTGTGCAGACATCGGCTTTGGGAGTCTGCGACCAAGTGGCAGGGGCTGCCATGAAGATGGTTTTCAACAGCAAACCTGTCTTCTCAGCCTGTGTAGATCAGCTTGCCTGGCTCTCTCTGAGCGCAAGGGCCCTAGACCCGGTAAGGACACCATAGACCTTTCCTGAGCAGAGGATGGCCCATTGTAGGTAGATGCGGAGCTGTGGCTGCTTCTCCTCTCTCCATTGCAGGGTCAGACATCTAGAATCCCAGATACAGTCGACAAATTATTGTCCCCTTCAATGCCCCCACAGTGCTGTGATCACTGAAGCCAGCTTTTTTAGGTGCACCATGAGATTTTTACCTAAGAGCTTCGGGGGAATGTGTGTGTGGTGTGTAACTGGAGGTTTCTCTCTACCTGCCAGTTCCCAAATAACCACTCTAAGGCTTAATATTAATTACAAACTGTTTGGCCTGTTAGCTCAAGCTTATTATTATTAACTATCTCTTGCTTAATTAACTTAAATTAACCCATTTCTATTATTCCATATTTTACCACAAGGCTCGTGGCTTGTTACCTCACATCTTGCTTCTCTGGCGGTTCCTGGCATCTCCCCGATTCTGCCTTCTTCCTTCCTTCTATTCTGCTTGGCTATTGGGCAAACCAGCTTCTTTATTAACCAGTGATAATAAAATATATTCACAGCATACAGAGGGGCATACCACATTAGTGGTGTTGCATGTATATTTGAATATATGGGTGTATGTATGTGGGGATGGAGTCCGAAGATAACATCAGTGGGTAACCTCCTCAGTCTCTCCACTTTCTATATGGAGGCAGGAACTCTCATTGAACCCAGAGCTCGCCGGTCAGCTGCTCTAGCTCTCTTGCTCTGGGTACACCCCCCCTCCGTGCCTCCTGAGTGCTAGGATTTACAGGTGGCCACCACACATACATGTCCAGCTTTTACATGGGTTCTAGAGCTATGGACTCTGGTTCTCATACTTACAGAACATGGGCCATATTCACCAAGCCAGTCCCCTCCCTGCTCCCCCACCCCCGCCTACTTTGTTTTAGAATTGTCCCCACTGTGGACACGATGATGAGCTGTTTGGAGACTTCTTTCAGGAGAAAATGAGCAGTGTACGTGGCTCAGTCCCCCTTAAGAATGCTGTTCCTCCACCTCCCTTAACTCTATATGGCGTCACTGTAGCCTCAGTGGCTTCCATCCTGAACCCAGTGACTCCTGCCCCACAGGACATTTGTCCTCAGGATGCCCCGCAGCCTTCCCACGTTGTGTTCTGGCCTGTGTCCCTTCCTCCCGATCCTTCTGCTTACTGGTGAGTTCATGTCCACCAGCTCCTAGTGTCCTTGACACCAGTGTCATTACTGCTGGGATTCTGTCCAACCTGGGACCAAAGGCCACGTGTCAGTGCCTCGGGGATCACATTGAGAGACTGCGTAAGTGTGTACTTGTGGGGGGAGGGAGAGTGGTTCTGATCTCTGGGGACTCTCGGACCCTTATAAATTCACAAGTGTGCTCAGGAGCCTGAGGAGGCCAACAGAGAAACTTCTAAGGGCCTGGGGACTGGGCAAATGCCAGGTCAGGTGGGCCGATGCTAGGCAGAGGCTGGCCTCCCTGCTGGAGAGGGTGACGTGGCTGTGCTTCCTGAGGGGCCTGTGGGACCTGTGGAGGCTTCCTCCTGCCTCTTATCGGCTCCTGGGGTTCTTAGGGAAGAACGTTTCCCGTGCATTCATCTCGGGCCGTGAAGTCAGCGCTCGGCATATCTGACTGGAGGACAGAGAAGGCTTCCTCTTTGGGGAGTGAAAAGGAACGTGGCCTCCCTAGCTTCAGGAAGGAAAGCCCTGGCTTCCTGGTGAGAGGGAACAAACATGGGCCTTGACTCCAAACGTCAGAGCCTGGCCGCCTGGGACACGGACACTTGGCTGGCCTGGTCCTGCCGCTGTACTCGCCATGTCCCGACCTTATGAGACAGAGACAGGCCAGTGAACCCATGGGGATATGAAAAGCTAAGGCTCTTTCTGGGGGTCACTTGGAAGCCTTGGCCAAACTGAGGTCCAGCCCTCCAGCCCAGATGCCTAGGCTGCTGTGCCCAGCAGAGCCTGCTTGCTGGAGGCCTGGGCCTGTCCTGCGGGTGCTCAGAGACTCCACATATGAGGACTGTGAGGCACGGGCATTCTCTCACTGCCCTTCTCGGCGGGCTCTGCAGCTTCCAGGACCACTCTGCAATGGCTACCATAGGGAGGAGTCCGGAGAAGCTGAGCATAGTTCTCTCACCCTGCCTCCTGCCACGTTTTCCCGTGTTTAGCAGCTGACCCTGGTCTTGGGCGTGAGCAGCCAGCCTTAGCCTCTGTCCCCTACCTGAGGGCAAGCACTATGGGCCCCTTGGTTTTCACCATTGAGGACATACACGTAGGCCTCTCGGGTAAGGCAGACACACTGCTTGTGAGCCTCCCTTGGAGCTTCTGACAGATGGCGATTGGAGAAGTGGCCCAATTTCTCTCCTATCCCCACATGGATCAAACCTGAATTGTGTCTATTTAGTGTTTCGGAGGCTCTGATGGGTACCTGGTTCTGTCTTTCCCTACTTCCTTTCTGGGGGGCAGGGGCAGGAACAGGGGTCTTCTCTGCATAATCTTGAACCCCACCCCAGGTCTGTTCATGGGGTAGGGGATCTACCCTAGCAATTAAGTGTTGTTTGTGCTCCAACTGTCCATCAGCTGTCCCTTTACCCATGAGTCTCTGGGCACCTGTGGCCGTTGTCATTCAGAGAGGAGAGAGACGACCTGCTTCTTGGACTGGCCACTAGTTACCTTTGACTCCAAAGACTATGGGCATAAGGTGGAGCATGGTAGGGCGTCTGTCCTCCTGGCATCGAGTCAGCCAAGCACTGGAGACTTTAAACAACACCTGGAAAGGTGGTGTGGCTGTGGCCAGCCCTGGCTTCTCCTACCATATCCTCCCCGGCTCTGCTAATCTGACTGTTACATAAAGCTCCTTATATAACCAGGGCAAAGGCGGAAAGCCCCATGCAAGTCAAAACAACCCCGCATGGGGCAGGAAGCCTAGATGGACAAACACATTCCGGAAAGTGGTGACCCACTGCTAAGGACCACACGGTCACTGCCAAGAAAGGGACAGGGCAAGCACTGGGAGAGAAAGTGGTTAGACAGGTACACAAATGGAGAGACGGATGCTGGGGACTGGCATTAGCTGCAGCCTGCAGGGAGGAGACAGGTTGGGCATGGTGCGTACTTGGGCTGAGGGTCTGAGCTGCTGGGATTTGCTGTACCCCATTGCTGTGTCCTCTGCTTCCATGTTGCTGTCCCACCTCACACCAGGCTCAAATGACTGGGAAAATCTTGTCCTACAGTCCACTGAGAAGGCAAGCTACCCCCTGTCCTTTCTGGCCCCTCCTACTGACTTGATGGCCATAAAGGGACATCGGGCTGCATAAGGCATCACAGTGACCAGGTTCCAGGTCCTCCCTGAGTCTTTGCCTCTCTCTGCCTTTTCTTCTAAGAACTTGCCCTTAGACTTTTGATTCCAGGATGTTCTAATATGAAAAACCTTGACAAAATCTCACCTACTCGCAAAGGTCCCTTTTTCAAAGAAACTCACACTTTGAGGGACTTTGATTCCCCCAAATGAGTTTTGGGGGGGTGTCTTTGGCATGAGAAGGTCCCCCTGTCTGGGGTGTCCTGGCTGTTCCTATGAGTAACTCTGGAACTAGACAAGTGTTTCTCAGGATGGAGCTGTCCGGTAATGTGGCCCGAGCAGAGGCTGAGGCTGCCACTCCTGCCTGGTGGAGATTGGATCTGGGGGCATGCATGCCAGACTACACACAGTCTACTTGCTAGGCGCTGTGGGAACTAGGCTGAAAATTTAAAAACACACAGACAGAGAGACAGATGGGGGCAGGGGCACGGGGACATCCTTGAGACAAGAATGCCAAGAATGCCCCCTTTATTGTGTTCAGGGGCAGCTTATATAGGGCTTGGCCACGCCCCAGCTCTCGGGATCTTTCAGCTGCAGACCCACCAGCCTGCTGCAGGCTGCTCTGAGCACAGGAAAACAAGTTGTTTACAAGAAATTCAGGGTCTGGTGGTCGCGGTCTCCAACACATGTAGGCCTCTGAGGTAGCGATGACAGGAGCGTGTGGAGATCAAATGGTTAAGAAGAGAGTCCACAATCTGTGTAAACCTAGAGACTTAGTGTATCTGTTCCTAGCCTTTTGGTACCTTCAGACACCCTCACCCCTGCCCCAAGACTCCATTCCCATGGATTCCTCTGGCTAGCTTATCGGATGCCAGACATCAACCTGTCCAGCCACGCTCCTAGACAGGGAGAGACTGGGATCCTGAGGAGGGATGTGTTGTGTTCTGACAGGCCCTGCCCTCAGCCTTAACGAGTGCCTCAAAGCAGCTGTCTCTCTAAGCCCAACTTTTAGACACAGGTTTGTCCGCCCACCCCTTCTCTGGGGTCCTGATGAAGGTGAGGCACAGGCCCGGTGCTGGAAGTTCCTCTCAGGGTAGAATCTTAGCTGGAGTGGTGTCCAAAGGTTCTAGACCCTTTCAGCTCACCTAGCCCGCTCACCAGGCAGCTTTGGAGTAGCTGTTTCCAGGGAGACACACAGGCACACAGACACAAGACCCCAGCAGAGGAGCCTCCCACTCTCCCCTTCTGTGGCTCGCTGGGAGCCTGGAAATGGTTATCTCCCACAGGTGGCTATCTGAGGAACGCTCTCAGAAGTCCCGGAAATAAAAAAATAAAATAAAATAAAAAAGAAAGAAAGAAAAAGAAAAAAAAAAGCAGGAGTACTCACGGGCACTCAGGGGCCAGTTGAGCAGACTCCAAAAGGCACCCCTTATTTCTGGCACCATGGACAGGTATGGGACTCTAGGGTACCAGTCTTGACCAAGTAAAATGAGAGGGAGCCTTTGTGTAATCCCAGCACTTTGAAGGCAGAGGAAGGTGGATCCCCGTGAGTTCGAGGCCAGTCTGGTCTACAGAGCGAGTTCCAGGACAGGCTACAAAGCAAAAGAGAAACCCTATCTCAAAAAACCAAAACAACAACAACAACAACAACAAATGCCCCTATAGTGTGACCAGCAGACCTATTTGTTCTCAAGTAGCCCCTTCCTGTTTCCTGGGGACCTGAAGTCCAGCCCTGAATCCTGCGTCTGGATAACAGGCTCAGATGCTGTAATGTGCCCCACCACCTGGGCATGCTGCTTGCTCTGTCTACTCTTGCCAGGCTCTGCCTGCCCGGGATCTTATGCATCTTATTCTCTATGTATTAATGCATATCCATTGGTCAGTCCTTGAGTGTTTTGGCAATAACTTTTGCCAACATTCTGAGCTTCTCGTCATTGGGTTTACACCACTCAGCCCTTATGTAATGACTGCCCAGTGGACTCAGGTCCGTTATTTGACTGTTTGCTTCACCTTTTTTTTTCTTGCTCCCTTGTTTAAATATTTCCTCATGTTCCCTAATGGCCTTTGCCTAAGTCGCCTTTGTCTTTCATCGTTTTAGTGGTTTCTCAGAGATTGCAATGCACCAACCTAGAGCTTTGTGGTCATCTCAGTGTCTCTTTAAGTAAGGATAAAAAAACAACACACTCAGACCTGTCAGAGTTGGTGTGTGTGTAACTGTTGTGGTCTAGATATGAAATGTCATGTCTCTACTCGCTCCAGCAAAGGCTAGTGTTGAAGGCTTGGCTTCTGGCTGATGGGCCATAGGGAAGCAATTGGATCACGAGTCCAAGGGGTCCTAGCTATTGCTCGTGTTAATGGCAGAACTTGGTGTTATCCACGGGTGCTGGTTTTACAAACAATCAGAGCACAAGGAGTTGTGGGGGGTCACAGAAACTCCCACTTACTTCAAAGGAAGGCCTTTTAGGACCTGTGTGTGGCACAGAGTCCCTGTGAGGGTTGGGATCTCTGAGAGAGTTTGATGCTTGGAGCTGTAAGAATGGCGTCTGTGCTACGATGGAAACTCCAGGGAGTTATGGATGTTAGGAACATGGTTTATCTACTGAGAAAGTCAAGGCGGTAAGCAGAGTTGGCCCAAGAGAGAGAATTCATGGGCAAGGCTGAGGAGATAACCAAATATGTGCTTCACTGTAGGATGAGAATGAACCCTTGGGGGCAGGGATGAACCAAATGCGTGCTTCACTGTAGGATGAGAATGAACCCTTGGGGGCAGGGATGATGACTACCTTGAATATGAAGTGTCCTCAAAAATCACTCATGTGGTAAGGGCTCTATGGCAGTGATGAACTTCTAGAAGGTAAATGGATCTTGAGAGCTTCAACTGACCAATGGGTGGATCTATCCATAGATTTATAATTTGGTGGCATCATTGGGAGGGGGCCAGGAAGTAGATCTTTGGGGTGTCCCCTGGAAGGTTCTACCTTGTCCCGGGTCCGTTACTCACTCTCTTTCCTGTCTGCCATGAGGTGGGTCTCTCTCTCCCTCCACCACTGCACCTCACCATAATGTCCTGCCTCTCCCACAACAGGCTTGGAAGCAACAGAGCCAGCTGACACTGCGGGCGGAAATCTCTGAGACCTTGGACTGAAACAGACCCTCCCTCCATTAAGTTATTTCTCACATACCCTGTCACGAATGAGAAAGTGACAACCCTGTCTGCAAACACTGAAAGCCTCATTAGCAGGGGGTACTATTTCTCCAGATGTGCATATTTTAAAGACTTTTTTACATCCAGAATCAAAGTGTCCCCAGAGACATGGGCATACCAAGACTCCTGTTTCTCTTCCTTCATCCCTAAAGGTCTTAGATACTCTGGGGTAATTTCCATTTGGTCTGGGAGTGTCCTTTTGTGTGTCTTTGGAAAGTCTCTTGTAATGAGGTCTCTTTGGGTTCTTTTGTATAAGAATCTCCTCACTTGATTTCAGCCCTGAGGGGTTTCCTCTGGCCATGGACATCTAGAGTAATAGTCTTTGAGATTTTGTTCATTAAAGATGACCACTATCTTCTGACCTCCATGTTTTGTCTTTCATGCTTTTGTTTATTTTTTTCTGTGAATGTTTACTTTGTTCCTGGCTTATCTTTAAGTCAGAACTGTAAGGATATATTTAGGTTTATAGAAAGACTAGGAAGAAGGCAAGAGAATCCTCATGCGCCCTGCTCATAGTCCCGATGAGCTTTGTTTTAGGAGGGGCTTTTGCCCTACTCATGAACCATGATTAACAATGGTTAGGAGCTGATTTCAGTAGCTTTGGCACTCTGGGTGTTTACATCTGTGGGTCTAGACAAAGATGTGACATCACTGTAGCACCTCACTTTCATCCACGCTTTGTCCATGCTTCCCTCCTTCCCTAACCCTGACAAACACCATGTCATGGCTCCTTTCCTAACCCTACTGACCACCTCATCATAGCTTCTTCCCTAACACTGACAGCCAGGTCATCATGGCTCCTTCCCTAACCCTGATGACCACCTCATCATGGCTCCTTTCCTAACCCTGCTGACCACCTCATCATGGCTCCTTCCCTAACCCTGACGACCACCATGCCATGACTCCTTCCCTAACCCTGACAACCACCTCATCATGGCTCCTTCCCTAACCCTGACAATTACCTCATCATGACTTCTTCCCTAACCCTGACGACCACCACATCATGGTTTCTTTTCCTGTTGATGTGATCAAAATACTCCAAGAAAAAGAAAAATTGAGGGAGAAAGGATTTGTTCGGACTCACAGTTCAGAGTACACAGTCCATCATGTCAGGGAGGTCGAGGTAGCTGGAGCTTGAAGCAGATGTCATGTGACATCCACAGTGAAGAGCGTTGCTGCCACCTTTCTCTGTTCATCCAGCCCACGATCCCAACCAGGGAGGGGTGTCCCCCAGTCTTTCCAGTCAGCATAATCAAGACAGTCCTCCATAAGTGTGCCCAGAGCCCATCTCCCGTGTGGTTCTAGATTCTGCCAAGGTGACAGCACTCACCACCCCGTGCTGACCTCTCTAGCTGTTCCCAGGATGTCATGTAGTGAGAATCATATGGTTGGTACCATCTGAGCCTGGCTTTTTTTACATACTGACATGGGTTAATGTTTCTCCTATTTTATTTTATTTTCTCGTGGTGACAGGAATGGAATCCAGGGCCTTGAGCATGTGATTCACTTTGCTTTGTGTCTTTCTGTGGCTCCACGGCTTTTGATGAACAAGAGAGGCAGGACCACTTCTAGAAAGCACACATGACCTGCCCACATCGTGTGTAGAGTTTGTGGAATGTACAGCATCTTGTAACAGGCTCATGTCACCCCCTCCCAACTACTCCAAGATGCCTACATAACACTCCTGATAAGGGGTCTCTGCCTGTCTCCTGCTCAGCAATGTTATTCCTAGGTGGCTTTTTGGCACAGGCTTTGGCTCTGAGCAGAACAGTGTTAGTGGGCTCCCATGCAGTTTGTCCCAGGACAACTGACTGAGGTCTTAGGATTGTTGAAGATGTTCTTCTCACTGTGGAAACAAAGCAGTTGTTGTCAGGTGGTGATGCTTTCTGAAGCTGATTATCACACTGTGGCGAGAATCAACACAGGCTTTATTTGGAGCCATGTAAACTCACAGATCTGTTCAAAGCCCACCATCCGGAAGGAGGGCCAGTGTGGACAGCAGCCATGGCAGTGGCCCTTCAGCTAACCTTAACATTTGCAAGGAGGTGGGAGGGGGGATGCAGCCGTGGCAGCGAGGTGAGGGATGGGAGGGGGGATGCAGCCGTGGCAGTGAGGGGAGGGGTGGAAGA
>LOJH01053403.1:0-12194 GCA_001685095.1 Ellobius talpinus
CCCCCCCCCCATGACCCTGGTCTGCTTTACGGTACTTGTACTCCTCTGACATTACTCTCAGGCCTTTTAATCTCTCTCTTGGCCCGGGAACCTTGGTCTCCGCTGCCCCAAGTGTGATTCTAATGGATCCTCGGTCGTTCCTTTCTCTGTTTCCTCTAACTGTCCTCTGTCCTTGTCCACTCCAGGTCTGACTCCATCCTGTTTTTCTCTGTCCTGACCCTGTTCTTAGACCCTGCCTCAGTGCCCTCCATGTGTGATGGGACTTTATCTCTGTCTCTTCCGTCTTCCTGACCCCCCCCGTCCTTTCTCATCACAGCCACCACCTCCTGGCCTCTGCCGTGTCCCTGTTGCTATCATTGTCTCCCTGTCCCCTCCAGCTTCTCTTTGACTGTGGCTTACTGTGCCTTGAATTCTTGTGAGCTGTGCATGTGCGGGTCTGTGGCCCTGAATAGCTGCTTCTCTCAGTCTGCGTCTTGTGGTCTCTCTTTGCACCTCTGTCTCTCAGTGGGACTTTTAAAAGGCCACCTGCTTTCCGGGGCTTTTTCCTGGAGTGCCACCATCAGTGAGGCATCCATCCCTGTCTCGCCTCTTGCCTCATTCCTCATCTTACACACTTTCCCGCTTTTTGTTGGAGAACAAGCTCATGGGAACATGGGCGCATGCGCAACAGCACTGCGTTTTCTGGGGGCCGGGGGAGGGAAAGCTCACGTGCTTCAGCTAGCTGCCTTGGCCACTACTGACGTCAGGGAGAATAGTTCCCGCTTATTGGCTGTCTTTCACTAGGGAGGTGACCATGCGTTGCCAAGCGCCAGGCGCTTGCAGACAACTCTAGACAATCGTGTCATCATGGCAACTCTACTAGCCAATAGAATTCTCGCGCTATTTCCGCTAATCTGATTAGACAACTCTTGCCTTCATGCCCGTTTCTGATTGGATATCAAAGAATTCGGGCGCTTCCTTTCAGTTTTGCCTGGCTCCTGGCAGTGAGCGGGACAAGTGGGGACTACAGTGACTAGAGTCGCCAGGGAGTGCGAGGAGCGTCCGGCCATGACACCGGAATTCGGCCTGAGTCAGCTGACCAAGCCGCCTGTCTCACATCCCAGAGCCTCCCGCCAGACAACACCCGCAGAATGCTCGGCTCTTTGGCGATTGACTCCCTCTGTCCTGGCTACCTTGGCACGCCGGAAGCTTTGTGAACTATCACCAGTAGGAAGAAACCCGTGTGTCCAGGAAGTCAGGAGCCTGTTCTCAAGTCCTTAAACATGCAAAGGACGTCATTAGTGTCTCTTCTAGCCATGAGACTAAATGTAAACACCTCAACTTGGACCTCCTTCTAGACACCTGTCGGTTTTGCCTAACAGCTGTTATCTGTGATTTTCTTTTCCATTAATTGATTTTTTAAAATGACCCAGTTGTAGGCTTTTAGAAAAAAATGTAGTGAAAGTATAGAGAGTTTCATTCATCCCTCACCACTTCCCTCCCCAACTTCCGCTATTATTAATATCTTCACAGCGATGTGAGACATTTGTTTCAACTAGTAAGGCCACACTAACAGGGACGTGTTGGGCAATCTCCATCAGTTTGACAGGATATAGAGTCACCCTGGAAACAAGACTCTAGGCAGGTCTGTGAGGGGTTATCTAGGCTTAGTCAGGCACTGGCCATGCCCTGACTAGGGTACTTGAGGTGAGAAGACCCTCTCTAACGGTGGGCGGTACTATTCCATGAGCTGGACACAAACTGAATAGAAAGGCGAAGAGGAGCCGAACACAGCCAGTCGTCGCTCTTTGCTTCCTGCCTGTGGTTGCAATGGAACTCACTCTTTAGCTGCCTCCACCCTAGCTTCCTTAGCAGGATGGGCTGTGCTCTCACGCTGTGACAAAATGAACTCTTCCTTCCTTAAGCTGCTTTGGTTGGTAATTTGGTTCCAGCAGTAATAGAGTAGCAAACACATTTTCTGTTGCTGTTGCCTGCAAGCTCTGGTGACCAGGAATAGAGCTGCTACAAACAGCTAACATGTTTCAGCTCTCTGGGTTAATGCCGAGGTAGGCGGCTGACATCCAGGTACTAGGGGTGCACTTAGCTCTTGTGAGAAAAATGCCAAAGTAGCCTCAAAAACAACTGACTTGGCACCCCACCTGCAATGCATTTGTGGTACTTTGTGTCCTCACAAGAGTTTGGTGATATTGACTTCTTGGATTTGGGACTATGGTAGTTTGAATGGGAATGCCACCCATAGGCTCATATACTTGCATGCTTAGTCCCCAGCTGATGAACTGCTTGGGAAAGATTAGGAGGTGTGGCCTTTTTGGATGAGGTACTGTGGGTTTGGGCTTTGAGGCTAGTCCCTCCCTCCCTCCCTCCCTCCCTCCCTCTATTCCTCCACCCCTCTCTGCCTGCTGTCTGTGGAACAAGATTTAAAGCTCTCAGCTACTGCTCCAGCGCCATGTCTGTCTGCTTACCTCCAGGATGATGATGGACTGGTCCTCAAAAACTGTAAGCAAGCCCCAATTAAATACTTTCCTTTATAAGAGTTGCCTTGGGGTAAGAGCATTGCCTGCTCCTCCAAAGGACCTGAGTTCAATTCCCAGCAACCACATGGTGGTTCAACAACCATCTGTAATGAGGTCTAGTGCCATCTTCTGGCCTGCAGACATACACACAGAATACCGTATACATAATAAATAAATAAATTAAAAAAAAGTTGCCTTGGGCATGACATTCCCCTGGGTGACAGGAGGGTTTTATTGTTTTAATTTGCAATTTGCTGATGACATGCAGTATTGAACATATCTATGTACTTAATGTGTTTAATATTTAGCATGTGTTTTTGTGCATGTGTGTGTTCATGCCACAGCACACATGAAATCAAAGGACAGTTTATAGGAGTCAGTTCTCTTTTCACTATGTGTATTTTGGGGATCAAATTCAGGTCATCAGCTTTGGTGGCAAACACCTTTATCTACTGAGCTAACTCAGCAGCCCTTATATACATTTGCAATGATGATTTATCTTTTAAAAATCTGCGCATGTGTATAGTATATGAATGTGAGTGCATGTGTATGTGCAGGTGTGTGTACTCATGTGTGTGTGTGGGGGGTGGGTGTAGGCCAGAGCTTGCCATCCTGTGTCTTCCTTAATTGTCTCCACCTTGTTTTTGTTTTGTTTTGGAGACAGGGCCTCTCTATATAGCCTTGGCTGACCTTGAACTCACAGATATCTGCCTGCCTCTGCCACCAGAGTGCTGGAATTAAGGTGCGTACCACCACATCTGTCTCTCCACCTTTTTTTTGGGGGGGTGGGTTTCTAACTGAATCTCAAGCTGGACGTTTGAGCTAGCCAGGCTGGCCATTGAGGTTGTGGGCTCCTCCTGCCTCTGCCTCGCAGCCATGTGAGGCTGTAGGCGTACAGTGCTGCACACGGGCTGCATGTTGGAGCTGGGCAGCTGCACTGGTCCTCATGCTTGAGCAGCAGGTGCTTCATGCACGGAGCTGTGTCCCCAGTTCCAGGGATTTACAGTCATGATTGTCAACTGGATTGGGTTCAGACACACCTAGGGAAGTCATAAAACCCGCCTCTGAGTGTCTGTGAGGACCCCCAGCAAGGATTGGTTAAAGGGTAATGATCCATTCCACCCCCTTGGTGTGAGTGAGTGGCACTGTCACTAGGTGCTGTGGGTCTGGATGGGGCATCATATGTGTATAGGCATTCTCTCTCTACTTCCTGGCTTCTGTGATATGAGCAGGTTTGCCCCATCAAGATGGCTGAAACCCCAGTAATCATGAATGCGCACAAATCTTCCTTCCCTTGTTTGATCACAAATGTTGTCATAAAAAGTATAACTGACATCTGTTTGACATCTGTGCATCATCATTAGCGAAGGCTGAGACCTTCACTTGTAAATTGAGTTATCTAGATTTTTTATTTTTGTTTGGCTTTTTTGAGTCTGGTCTCATGTAGACAAGGTTGTCTACGGACGTGCAATGTAGCCGAGGTTGGCCCTTCCCTCCTGTCTGCCCTCCATCACCTGGTTGCTATGACAACAGGTATGGGCCACTGTGCCTGGCTGGGTTTTCTGTGTTCTATCTTGCTTCAGAGTTTTGTGTATATTTCGGGCAGCAATCCTTTACCTGCTGTGGTTTGCAAAGGTTTCTTCACAATCTACAACTCTTCCACTCTCCTTTTTGAAATTCCTTATCCCTGTGTGTGTTTCCGCTGCTTGCTGTGCATCACACATGTGTGGGGGTCAGAAGGCAAGCTGTAGGATTGGCTCTCTCTTTCCCCCATGTTGGTCCCTGGGATCAAACTCGGGTCATCAAGCGTGGTAGCAAGTTCCTTTATCTACTGAACCATCTCAGTGGCCCTCTTAATTCTCTTAACCCCTGACCTTTGTCCGGCCCTTCTTATCCCAAATCCACATGCTCTGGGCATGCTCCACAGGCTTTATTTGTCAGGTCTATCCATCCAATCAGAGTTTTTGATCTCCCTTGGCCTCAGAGCATAGATAAGAAGTAGATCTCAGCGTTCGGAGCAGGATGCCTTCTAGGTCGCTATCACAATAGAGTGAGAGCCTGAATTTGGGGGTCAGAGAGGTCCTTTTTGAAGATTTATGTATGTGAATACGAATACGGAGGCTAGACAAGGGCATGAGAGCCCCAAGCTGGGGTTGCAGGTGGTTGTGAGCCGCCTGACGGAGCTACTGGAAAACAACTTCAGGTGCTCTCTAAGGCCAGCAAATGCTTCTAACCAGTGAGCTATCTCTCCAGCCTCTTAAGTTTGTTTGTTTTCAGACAACCTTAATGAGGTTAGGCTTAGGTTAGGCTATAAGTTGTATAGGTTGTTTGATTTGAGACAGGGTCTCATGTACTTCAGGCTGGCTTCAACTTATTATGTAGCCCAGGCTGGCCTTAAATTCCTGCTCTTCCTGCCTCAGTCTCCCCAAGTACTGAGCTAGAAGTGCCCACCACCATGTCCAGCTCTGGTTTTTCAGAGATACTTGTACACCCATGTTCACAGAGAGTGAAAGGAGGTAATCAGGAGTCTTTCAGCTGACAAGTGAGTGGCATGGAGGATATGGTGCAATGTGGAGGCCTTGCAAGCATGCGCAGAGTCCACAGAGCCCTGGGGTCAATCTCCAGCTGCAGAAGCGCAACACAACAAAGCAGTAGATGACTGGGTGAGTGTAAGTTTGTACACTTGCAGATAATGGAATACCGGTTCATCTTCAAAAGGAATCTGGCCTGGGTGTGGTAACTCATGGCTGTGATTTCAGCGCTTGGGAGGCTGAAGCAGGAGAATCACCATGAGTTCAAGGTCAGCCTGTGAGAGAGAGGAGGGGGGAGAGGAGAGGAGGGGAAAAGGAGGTGAAAGGAGGGGAAATCTACAGGGGAGGGGAGTAGAAGGGAAGAAAGAAGAGAAATGGAGAAGAGGGGAAGGAAAAAGGAGAGGGGAGGATGAGATGACTCCATGGGTAAAAAGCGTTTGCTCCCAAGCTTGATGATCTGATGGATTTGATTCTCCGAGACCCATATGGCGGAAGGACACAATCAACTGTTGAAGTTTGTCCTCTGGCCTCCTCACACGTGCACATAAAACAAATAATGTTTTAAAAATAAACCGAGTTCCTGAGGTGGGGTAGTGTCATGATCGTTCTCAGAGACAACCATGTCCTCAGCATCAGGACCAGAACCAGGGCCTTGGCAGATGCAGTTAAGGATCTCCAAATAAGGTCATCCTGGTTTTAGACTGGTCCCCACATCTAATAGCAGGTGTTCTTTTAACAGACAAGCAGAGAGGCTTGCTCAGCATGCAGGAAGCCCTGAGATCCTCTCCAACGTCAAAAACTGGGCATGGTTGTTCACACCTGCCACACTAGCACTTAGAAGGCAGAGGCTAAAGATTCAGGAATTCAAGGTTATCCTCACCTACATAACATGTTCAAGCCAACCTAAGCTACATGAGATCCTGTCTCAAACAAAACAAACAAAGATGGGGGCAAAGCACAGTGCTGCGAGAACACAGCGATCAGGAGTGATGTATGTTAGTTATGCAAGGCTGGTCTTGCCCATCTCCATCATAGACTGGACTCCCTCAGCACCATGGGAGGAAGCATCCAGACACATCTTGACTTCTAGCTTCCGGTCCTGGAAGATAATTTCCTTCTCAGCCCACCATTTTGAAGTCCTGTCTGCCAGTCCAAAAGAGAGCAGCAGCTGCACAGGTCTCTGTTTTCCACAGTGGGAACATCTGGGGCATGTATGAGAAGGTAGTTGTGAAGGAACAACAAGGAGCCAGTGGTGGGGTGCGTCAGATATGGCAGAGGCCCCTCCCTCCCCCTGACGTGCAGTTCCTGCAGGGACATCCATCAAAGGCCCCCATGTTCCTGACTAAAGAATTATAAATTTGAGATGCACTTGCCACAGGGACAAAAAAGGGATGAGGTATCCAGGGTGTCTGGAGCAATGGCAGTCAAGGGAGGAGGAGATGGGAGAGGCCTGCGGCACACTTATCAGACTTAAGTCAAATGACTTCCATCCAAAGTCTAAGCAGGACCAATCAGAAACCTTTCCCAAATATGAGGGTGCCTGGGAAGGCATGGTCCTCATTTTGTTTTCTCAGAAGTCATCTTCTCTTGGATGGGTTTTAGTAGGTCCTGGGCAAGTCCTGCTAATGCCCCCTCCATGCTTCTCTCCCCTCATTCTTCCCCTGCTCACGCTTCCCTGCGTGATGAAACCCTCATGAAGAGCCCAAATGACAAGAGGTCCCATTCGCAGAATGCTTTGCAACCCAGCGTTAGTTACAGCTAGGTTTGGGCAGTTCTAGAATTCTTTAGAGGGACAAGATGATTGCATGAGGGAGGGCCCTGTTCGAGGTGCCTGATTGCATGTCATTGCATAAGAACAGGATACGGGTGCTGTGGTAGACAGCCTGTGTGTAAGAGAGGAAGGCCAAGCCAGCCTCTGAGCTCCCTGTCAGTGCCCAACTACCTGGGATGGAAGGTTTCTTAGAAGCACACGGGAGATTTCTGTCACTTCATCTCAAACAGTTGGAAATTCTATTCTGGATTTCATATGAAATTATCATTTAGAGACTGACCTCAGAGAAGCCACTTAGTGGCCTGGCCATTCATGCTCCCATGCTCCAGCACAGCTCCTAGCCACAGGGAGACAGGAGCCCAGGTGGAATGAGACCCACAGAGTGTGTTTATTTCTGGTGATGATAGCAGCAGCGGAGGGATCGGCCAGAGGCAGATGAGGGACAGAGAGCTGGACGCTGGAGGGTGTGTTTGTTCGGGGGACATTAAGGATTGGTCTGCCGACATTCACGGTGAGGTCATAGGCCCAGAACACCAAGACTTAGACAATAGCAAAGGGACAGATAGACAGACAGAGGGATGGGGTCAGGGGTCCCCAGACATGCACAACCCCTTGCCTCTAGGCGGAATTCTGGGGATAAGAGACAGACAATGGAGGCCAAGAACCTCCCACCCTGAAACAGGGAGCTGGACCTATGGTCTCCCAGTCTCACACCTCCTGATGAGGAGGGGCAGGCCCAGGCTGCCCCGCACCAGCAGCTCGGACATTATGGCTTCGAGGAGATGAGTTCACAGTCCGGGCAGGAAGGGATGGGTCCTGAGGGCACTGGTCTGATCCCAGGCCTAGACCAGACCTAAGAAACAGGAGTGAAAGAGAGAGGAAATGCCCGGAAGGATTAGGGCGGACCTTCTGCAGCTGTATCAGCTGCGAAAAGGGAGAGGTCACTGGAGCCCGGCCTCCTCCCTCAGACCTCCTGACCTCCCCTCTCAGACCCAAGGCTCTAGGCCCAGCTCTCCTCCCTCAGCCAGAGCTCACCTGCCTTCTCTGGGTCTCACTCTCACTCTGAGTTCTCTTTCTCTGAGAGTCCTTTGCCACCTTTCGTGAAGCTGGTCAGAGTCTTCTCCTAGAGTTGGGGATGAAAAAGAACAATTGCCTCAGCAGGAAGCTTCGGCCCCACTCCTTAGCTACATGCTGTCTTCACTTAGTTCCCAGGGGGTGTGGGAAATGATACACCATCCATTCTACCAGTGGGGGAACTCAGCCACAAAAGATAAATCCCTATAAATGCAAGAAAGACAAGGTTATGGAAAGGGGCCTTGAGGCGGATCTGGGACTCAGAAGGTTGAAACTCTGTTCTGAGTTTCTGGGTACTGGGGAGCTGCACAGAAGTGGCAAGCAGGCTATGGGCAGAGGCTGTCTGGGTGGAGGCGCTCAGTCTGTGGCCACACACAGCACCACGGGCTGAAACTCAGGGGCTGTGCCCACTTTCCAGCAAAGCGCACCCTGCAGCGCCTCCTAGTGCTGGCAGTGTGGCTTCCTGGAAGTTTCCAGAGAAGTGGAGCGAGTGAGGTCATTGGACCAGCGACACCGCTTCTGTTCTCACAGTGGGGCCTCTTTCTCAAGATCTCAGTCAACCTTGAGCTCGGGCCTTCACTGTTCAACCTGCTGGAAAGGGTGGGTGTGTGTATGGAGGGGGATGACTCACAGCGTAGAGAGGGATTGTCTCAGGGTGAGGGTTAGCCTCAGCCTCAGTCTCAGGGTTAAGGTTAGCCTAACTCAGACCAAGGTTAAGGTTAGCTTCAGACCCAGACCAAGGTTTAAGGTTAGCCTCAGAATCAGACTCAGATTTGGATGAAGGGCTAGCCTCTGACTCAGACTCACTCCATAGCCCAATCAGACCTGGAACTGACTGTAGCCCAGGCTGGTTTGGAACTCAACACAGACTCTGTGTCTCATCCTCCCAAGGGCTGCCTTACAAGTGTGAGCTGCAGCACCTAGTGTATATGCCGTTTCAGGGCAGAGTTTTCCTCAGAATACCAAAGTAATGGAAAACTACCAAGAAACAAAGAACCTGAAACAAACAAAGTCTAAACATAACTTCCAAGTAATGTAAGCAAATTTGTCAATATTTTCAAAGTGGGTATCTTTGAGAGAAAACTTGACAGTTTCTGTGGACCCATGGATGAGCATGGCTGTGTGTGTGCTCTGTGCATGTGTGTGTTGTATGATGTGTACATGTGTGTGCAGGTGCACATGTCTGTGCACACACATATAGAGGCCAGAACAGGACGTGGGTCTTCTATAGGTGCTCTCTCCCTATTTCCTTGAGACAGGGTCTCTTCTTGAGCCACTTCAGCTAGGCTGGCTGGAAGTGAGGACTTCAGCTAGGACCTGGCTGCCTCTGCCCCAACACTGTGGTTGCAGCCATGGCAGCCATGGGTGCTGGGGATTCAGACTCAGGTCCTCATGCTTGCAGGGCAAAGCTCTTACCCACTGGGCCATCTTCCCACCCCCGCTTTGTGCTTGAGACAAAGTCTTTTACTGTGGCCTGGGCTCATCAATTAGGCTGTGCTGGCTGGCTGGTGAGCCCCAGGCTCCCATCTCTGCCTCCTGCCGTAGGGTTTCAGGGTGTGACTCTGGCCGACTTTTGCCTGCATTCTGGGGATTTAAACACAGTTCTCATGCTTGCACAGAAGCACTTTACGAACAGAAGCATCTTTCCAGCCCCAAGGGAATAAACAGCATCTGCAAGGCCGAGAGGCGGTGGCCCAGCTTCTAATACAGAAGGGGACTGTGGAGGTGTGTAAGGGCTAAGAGCACTGGTTGCTCTTCCAGAGGACCTGGGTTCTGTTCCCAGCATGCACAGGGTAGCTACCAACTGTCCGTAAGTCTGACTCCAGGGCGTCCATGCCCTCTTTTGGCTTTTGCAGGCACTGCATAAACATGGTATGCAGACATGCAAGCAGTCAAGACACCCATACACATAAAATACAGTTTTAAAGAAGTGGCTACTGGTGCCCAGTCTCTTCAGCCCGTGTCCCCTTCCACCTTGCCCACCTGCACCTCCTTCTAAGCCCCCCTTCAATGCCTTCTCTTCTACAAAGTCCTCCCAGGGCCTGTGTGGAAGGCCTTCTACCTCAGAAGACACAGACCACAGCCCCCAGGCATGAAACAAACACACAACAGTCTTTACAACAGACACTGGCCTGCGATATTTTGTTGTGCTGTGTTTTGGATTCATTGTTATTGTTGCAAGTGTGGTTTGTGGTGTTGGAGACCAAACCACGTGGCAAGCAAGTGCTCTGTTGTTGAGCTATGCTCTCCTGCCTGATATTTTATTCATTAAAAAATTGTTTTCACCCGCTACACCAACATCTACTAATGTTCACACCTTGCTCTGAGGGAGAGAAAAAAAAGGTTTTATCACCAAGTTCCTTCCTATGTGTTTAGCATATGTGGGAAAGAATAGCAGCTGCCCACTGCAGAGCACTTGACAAACTGAATCCTCCCAGCGGCCCTCACCACAGCTGCTAGTCCCAGGCTGCTGTCCAAGTAAGGGAAACAGGATAGAGAGTTGAGTGACTTCCCCTAGCCCACAAGCATTCAGCACAGGCAGCTGGGGTCTTCACTGATGCACAGTGCCCATGCATGGCAGAGGCGGCCTCACTTACCTCCACTAGCTGGTGCCAGTGCTCCACAGGCTTGCGGGGGTTAGCCAGCATCTCCGCCCAGTGCTCTCTGCCGTGTGGGTCTGCAGCCTCCGGACCCACCCGACACACACCAATCACCTCGTTGTGGCCGATGCTGGGGATTGGAGAGGTGATTACTGGAAAGGTGGGGAGGTAGCCAGCCACACCCCACAATGCCTTGCCCCACCTTGTCGGAGCCCCTCACCAGTCATAGTCCACCACTGCGATGCTGAGTCCCACATTCTCCACACTCTCGGGAGCCACGTCGAACACCAGGGCCTCATTGTATGTGGGGTTCAGCGTGTTCTTCTTAATGGAGGTCTTCCGTTTCTTCAGGCGTCGCCCCTCACTGATCAGAGAGGCTTTCACGTAGGGGTCTGCGCAGAGAAGCCCTGGGACTGAGCCGAGGCCTCAGGCCCAGGGGTCCGGGCCTTAGCCCTCCTGTCTCAACCCAACCTTCTTCCTCAGGCCTCAACCCGCACACACCTGAGAAACCAGTGAGGTCCATTGCTTTGAGGTTAGAGGCTTTGATGATGGTCACGGTGAGGCGCCCAGCCGTGGGGAGGTAGCAGAGTGAGAAGTTGAGCTCCCCAAGATCTGCCTTTTCCTGCAGTGGAGACAGAGGGCAGCGTGTGACCCTCTCTCCATCCCGCCTCTCTCTGCACTACTGCTAGGTTCCTATGCACTGAGCAGTCTGACTTTCGGCCAAGGCCCCACAGCTTCCCTGCCACAGCTGGTCACCACCATCAAAGCCTGTTTTGTTTTGTAGAGGTGAGAGTGGGCCACAGGGACCAGGGAAAGGAGAAACGAGAGAGAGACGAAACTGAGAGAAGGTAGACAGAGGCAGAGAGAAAGACAGAGAAGTGGGTAGAGATTGGAGAGAGACAGAAACCCAGAGAGAGACAGACTGACCTGGGAGGGGGGCAAAGACCAAAATAGAGAAGCAGTTGGAGACTCAGATAGAGCCCTAGAGAGAAAGGAGAGCAATCATGGCAGGTATAAATCATCAGGGTATCAGGGTGTAGTGTTAGGGGACACGGGAGCTGGTGAGACAACGATGCCAAAGCTAAAGTGTCGGGGATGAAATCAGGTGAGGAGGGAAATGTTTCACTAACAGAGAGAAGAGCCTGGGAAAAGCCTTGACAATGGTGAGCAGTCTGAGCAGGTCTGAGTCAGTGTAGGTCAGAGGCTGGCGGCCCTAGGGGATGGGTCCTGGGGGCTCAGGCCACTGAGTCACTGTGAAGAAAGGAGCAACTGGCCTCCCTGGAAGTGCCATTCTGCTCTTGTGTGTCTCCTGTGCTCTGTGGGAATCTTCACATCCTTGAGCCATGCAGGAAGGAGGCTCTGTGCAGGACTCTGTCTCTTCTCTTTGTGGCCTCCAGCTACCAACCCTGTCCCCTCTGAGTGCTGGTCATCCTTGGCACTTGCTTCTCTAGGTCTCTCTGTCTCTCCTCCCTTTTTCTCAGGGCTTCCCCACTCTGGGGAGCATGGGCGGATGAGTGGAGGAGAAAAGACCTTAGCTAAGGGACAGGAGGCTTGGGCAGGAGACACGGAGGAGGCACGGGTGACAGCAGGGTGGATATGAGTTCCAGGAGACATGGAGACATGGAGGAGGCACGGGTGACAGCAGGGTGGATGTGAGTTCCAGGAGACACGGAGACACGGAGGAGGCACGGGTGACAGCAGGGTG
>LOJH01053405.1:0-12194 GCA_001685095.1 Ellobius talpinus
TGACAATGAGGGCTTACTGAGAAGTCAAGGACAATGGCACTGGGTTTTGATTCTACTCCATGTACTCGCTTTGTGGGTGCCTAGTCTGTTTGGATGCTCACCTTCCTAGATTTGGATGGAGGGGGAGGACGTTGGACTTCCTACAGGGCAGGGAACCCTGACTGCTCTTTGGGCTGGAGAGGGAGGGGGAAGGGGAGTGGGGATGATGGAGGGAAATGGGAGGAGGGGAGGAGGTGGAAATTTTCTATAAAAAATAAAAAAACAATAAAAAATCTATCAAATCTAACAACTATCATTTTAAAGTGAGTTCACAGAAGACAGAACAAACACATACAAATATTCATATTTGCATATTCTGATAGTGACTATGAAAGCACTGGAATTAAAGATGCAGAACTATGTGTAATCACTCAAACAACAGTTAAGTCTAAGAAAACATGTATGCTTGTTTGTGGAATATTTCAAACACTAATGAAAAGAATCTGAGACCTAAATAATGGGAAGGATCTGTCATAAAAAAAACAAGTCTAGAACTGTCCCTTTAAGACAGTTATTTTTATCTCATATTTTAAAGTCAAGTTTATTTGCATTATTTAAGGTTATGTAGAAAGTAGCAAGTTTGCAAAAACAATTGTGAGAATGAATAATTGAGTTGTGAACCAAAGCCCTTCATGTTTGGTGTATACAGCTTGGAGATGGCCTTCAACAAATCCCTCTCCTGGGTGTCCGAGCATCCATATGCCAATATGCCTGTCTTCAGACCTTTTCTCCTTTGGCTGTACTTAGAGTTAGTGAACGATTTATTTTTCAAAAGTAGTTGTTTATCAACCTAGATGTCCCTTAACAAAGGAATGGATAAAGGAAATGTGGTACATTTACACCTTCACAGTATGACTTAGCTGTGAAAAACAAGAACACATCAAGGTGCGGGCAGAACACCATCTTCCTACAGGCACCAGGCAGAATCCTTTGCTCCATCTTCAAACCAGATTGTGACACCTCTCTTTATATCACATATATACATCACATGATATGATATGATATGTAGATAGATGGAAAGATGAATAGATAGAGTTTAGATAGATAGATGATAGGTGGATGGATAGATAGATAGATGGATAGATGATAGGTGGATGGATAGGTAAATAGATTGATGGATAGATAGATAGATAGATAGATGATGGATGGGTAGATAGAAGGATGGATAGATAGATAGATGGATAGATAGATGGATAGATAGAGGACAGATAGATAGATTATAATATAGTTATAAATATCAAGAACTCTTGTAATCACTTTAGGAGCACTCAGACTATTTCCCTTGTTCACAGTCTTTGATAAAAATACAAAATTCCCTATGCAATGTAACATACACAGTGTCGGAGATCCACTGATGGGGACAGGATCTTCCAGCATAAGGGCAAAAGCTGAGTTGCTGTGCTTATCACAAAAGCAGAAGTTTTTGTGGTAATGTTTTCATTTTTGAGATTTAGGCTGCAAAAAACCCTGGCATTAAGCTAGGGTTCCCTCTCACAGAATGCTTCACAGAACGATCTGCAATTTTCTGTGCTGTGGGAAGTTCCATGGTAAAAAAATAGATGCCTCTACCCAGTATCCAGCAAAAACCTGAGACAGAGCAGTCAAGTGAGTCAGCCTTGCAAAGTAGCTCCATACTCATACCGTCCTACCTTAAGATGCCTGTAGTCCTGGCTCCTGCAGTGATGCCAACTTTGTAAAAAACAAAAACAAAAACAAAAACAACCCACAAAACCCACTGCCTTCCAGCTGAGCCTCAAATGGAATTACATTACATGATGCAGATAATGTGAAATAAAATTTGATTTTTTTTGAGCTGGATGAATTTGGGCTAAATTGATTATGCAAAATAGATGTCTAATGAAATTCAATACTAAATATATACCAATATACTAAATACACTAAAATTTATTCCCATATTTCTGAAAAGAAAACATACGTTTTATAAACTCAACTTACTTTAAAAATGCATAGTCTTGCATATGAAAACTACATATTTGAACTCTACAGTAAAAGTGTTTGAACATCAAAATCAAATAAAAATACATACAGATATAGACAAATCAGATAGAGAAAGGTAGGAAATAGTATGATAGCCACAATGATAAGCTTACGCTTTGATGTACTAATAGCCATACATGACTGGTAAATTCCTTTCATTAGATTTTAAATATTTAAAATATGTACGTAGTTTCTAACTTGAGAAAAATTTAGATAGCGTTACCAAAATTTCTTGAGTTTTCTTACTCATACTGGTGTTTAGGTATTGGCAAGTTCTCTGTATTGTTTTAATGTGTGCTCCAGAGAACACAGTCTATATGAAGATGGCAGTTTGGCTGATTCTTTTCCTCACTGTTCTATCCCATCTTCTAGGATACCACATGTCATCAAATCGACCTGCAGTCACACCATTGAATTAGACAATTATCAGTCTGTAAGAGAAACTGAGTGAGAGAAGCGCCAGAAATGAGTGCAAGATATGAACCTGGCAGAATCATCTAAGAAGGTCAGCCTCGATAAGTCAATGAAGCCCTTTGGTAGTTTCTGAAGGCCCTTAACTTTAGCCTTAAAACTCACATTCCCCTTACGTGGCAGAATAGCAATTGCTAAAGCGTGTAGAAGAGTGGTGACTGATCATTTCCAGAGGCATCCCTTCATGAGCAAGTCAGACAGCTTTGAACTCCAGTACAGAAGGCACACATGCCTCACAATCATCACGGTCCATGTGCATCTCCTGAACAACTGTAGTGAGAAACATCATAGCACAGCTTTCAGAAAATGCATTTCCAATGGTCTCCTTATGTCTCTCCCTCAGCACCTTGCGATTATGGAGTTCATTAATTCATACACAGATTTTTATGTAGAAGGAAATACTTCAAAGAGATGACAAATTCATGTTCCATGAGAATAGGGTATTGTGTCTTGTCTTCCTACCTTATTGAGTATAGTTTCAAATATAGGACAGTATCAATAGAATTGGTATTTTCAATATGAAATAAATTTGTTGTTCAAATAAATTATGGAATGGACATTTGTTGTGATTCTCTGATTCTTTGTTTTATGTCAACTAATTCCATAGTTTCCATGAGGTTTGCCTGTGTTTGTTAGAACACTTTATTGAAACAATGCTAACTTCTGCACTTGTACCTCAAATAGGATATTGTTTACTCATCTGTAGACTTTTCACCTCTAAAGCTATAAGAATGTCTTCACAAAGTTACTCTTACTAAGAAAGGCTACAGAAATAATTCCTTGTAACCTGTTAGTATGACTTTATTGACCTCAGAATCTTTGAATGATTATTAACATCACTAGGCTGGCCTTGGACTCATAGCCACTCTCCTGACTCAGAATCCTGGGTTTTGAGATTATTAAGTAATTATTACTATTACTTCTTTTCCTCGATGAGGTGACAGTGCTGTCTGACCCATGACATTCAACAGTTCCCTTCAATTAGAATGGAATTCTATTTTCTCCTTCAGTCATCTGTTCACAAGACCTACATTTATTTTCAACTATGATGAGTTAGACAACAAGCAATAAATTATGGAAAACTTGTGGTTTCAGTTCATTCCCTCATCTTCAAACAGGAATAGTCCATTTACTAATTTATTTGGTGTACACATGCATGTGCTTGTGTGTGTGTGTGTGTGTGTGTGCGCGCGCGCGTGTCTCACTGTGCACATGCGGAGGTCACCAGAAAGTCAAATTTGGAGACTTGATTCTGTCCCTTCATCATGTGTGATCTGGGAATGAACCTGGATTGTAATAGTTTGTCACAAACTGCCTTCACTTGTGGAAACAACTCAACATCCCAAGCTCATTTTTTATATTATCCAAGGTGTCACATTAGGAAGTATTGAGATTAGAGGAGGGAATATCAGTGTCTCACATGGACCACTGATTAAATAGGATGGAAAGACTATGTATTTTACCAAGATGTTCAGTTAGATTCACTCAATACTGTCGAAGTTTATAGATGAGTTACTCTTATAATTGCTGTGACCAAATGCTTAGTGAAATCAATTTCAAGGAGCAAGCATTTATTTTGGGTCACAATGTTTGGGGGTACAGACTATCACAATGCCAGGACTCTGAGCTGGGTATTCATATCACACCTACCATCAGGAGATAGATGAATGCTGGTTCTCCATTCTTTGTTTTTTGCTTTTATTTAGTCTAAAACCCTAGCCTATAGAACAGTGCTACCCACATTCATGTGTTTCTTTAACCTCAGTCAGTTTTCTGTGGAGAAACCATCCTACAGATTTTTCTCCTATGTTATCCTAAATGCTGTTCAGTTGACAATCAAAATTAACTATCACACTCATAGGTAAGGTAAGGTTGTCACAAAGGGTAAGAATAGGTCCAAGGAGTTTGGTGAGGCTGCTCCATTTCTTCATCTCTCCACTAACGTTTTTGGATATGCCTGATGGTCATGAGAGCTGGGCATAGAATTCTGGTCCTGATGCTTGCATATGGAAAGATTGTACTTCTGGGGAAGATGTGTGTGTGCTTCAGCATCAGTCTCCTCCCCACAAGGATGGACCCGAAGTCTAATTGAGATGGTAGTTAGCGGTTACGGTGGGTAACTTATAGAAACATGGCACTTAGCAGAGAGAATGTAGCCAACTTGGACAGGACATGGAACAAAAGTAAGGCATGCATCTCCGCATGAAATCTTGGGATTATTTATTAGTACAACAAAATCTGATTCAGTTGGGTCAGGAAACATTTTGGTATCCGTGAAGATCAATGTGCTGTGCCACTTTCAATAAGAAGGTGATATCACTGTTTAAATTTACACCATATACTTTCTGAAAAGGTAGACACTCAGCAGTTAGGTGATCTTGATCCATTCTTCTGTCTCAGATTAACCTGAATCCCTTAAAGCTAATTTGCACATAGAGGCATAATCTGCTCTTCTCTGATAGAGGACAGTGTCAGAGGATCTTAGGAGACTCTGCAGAGAAAGTGAATGCATTTAGAAATCTGCTTGTTTCCCTATAAAATGAACAACTTTCCTTTATACCAGTGCACAAGCCCACATAACATAGGAGTTTAATGAATGACTTTTGTTCCCATTTTATTAGATCTTCTATGATTTTTACTAACTCATAGGAAATAATAATTAAAGTGAAGCATAAGTATACATCAAAAGGTTATAGAAGATGTCCCCCCCAGAGGGCTCAAAGTTATTAGTAATGGAAGGCTAGATGATGGCAATGGATATAACTAATTAAAACACATCGATAATTAGATGTCCCTAGTGAGGTGAAACTAATGAGTGAATTTCAAGATCTAATAGATTACAATGAAGTATAATTCTTGTTTATGTGGTGCTAGCCTGTGCCAGTGACATAATTTAACTTTCTAATGACCTTTTCATTCGGATTTGATTAATTCCATATCAAGGCATTAGCTCATGCAATGAGCCTTAATGTCACAGTAGATGTTATAATTATGCAGCAGAATCAAGGCCTATAAGCACTCAGAATTCCAATAGAAAATGTCATCATCTAGAAATGCTTTGTCATTGGGAGGCAGATGTAGGGCAAAATTATCTATTATCCATATAGCTATCAAATACCTAGATAACAGGGGATATGAAAATGTGCTTATGGTTGCCAACAACTTCAAATTACCCAGTTATTAGTAGTAATCCTCTAATGCAAACAACTTTGTTACTTTTCATAAATAAATTTGTTTTTTTTCTAGCTGTTGGCTACTTCCTTGGTATCCATTGGTCATATACTTTTTCTGGGAGGCATTAGGCTCACAAAAACTCCAGGTTGGAAGGTTGCCATACTTCAAGAAGTCATCAATTTGCTTTTGTAAAATAGTTAACAGTGTTAAACAAAAAGTGTTGGGGATTTGCAAAGAAGCAGAGAACAAGGATATCAAATGTTTTATTATGGAATTCATTTCCAATGGAAAATGAGATGCATATTCTACTTTCCAGGTGGTAGATGGTAAAGTTTTTTGTCAAGGGGGCTGAGGCAGTCTCAGAATTTTTAAAGTCTCTGAGCAAAGAGCTACTTCAAATGTCTAACTCTTCTTTGATTAAGTATATGTCTTTGTATTTGTTTAACCATTATCAATTATTGTTGCTTTTGATGCAACAGCCGTTCAGAATAGGACCATATTGTTGGTTTAATTCTCCAATCTCCTTTTAGAAGGAGATACTAAGACCAGGATGTAGTAGATGTGATTTAACTGAGACTAGTGTCTATTAAATGTCCTTGCCAGGGTGGTATTAAGTATCAGGCCTGGTAATGGCAGCTACCAGGAGGCTGATGTGGGAGGATTACTGAAATGTGTTCAGGCTGGATAGCAGAATGAACTCATCTCAACATGAAAAACACGAAAGAGCCCTGGCCTTGGTTATGACACCCAATACTCCATCCCAATTTATTTCTGTGACAGCTGTGTGTTGCTAACACTGTTACCAGACTTCCCTAGGCCTTATTTTCCACACACACTCTAAGGAGTTAGGATATGACTGAGTGAGATATGAGTGAGATAAAAATATTCACACTTACATCCCAAGTACCCAGGAGATGGAGTCAAGAAAATGGCAAATTTGAGGCAACCCTGGGCTATATGGTTTCTAGACTTCCAAGCCAGTCTGACTTACATAGCAAGACCATGGCTCAAAAAACAGGCAGTCAGGCAGCCAGCCAGCCAGCCAGACAAAGATCCAGAGATTTCTTTCTTCTTCATAAGTATAGTATTTTATTAATTCTTTGAGAATTTTATACATGTATATAAAATATTTTCACCGTATTTACCCTTACTCTGCCTCTCCATTCCTCATTGATCCACCCTCTAACCCAATCCCACCCATGAACTTGATGCTCTCATCTTTTATTCTTTTTCTAACCCAATAAGTTCAGTTTGAGCTTCTTATCTACATGTAAGCATGAGATCATCTACTTAGCATATTTTAGTACCAAGGGGGACACCCTTAAAGAAAAATTACTCTCTCTCTTCCATCAGCCATCACCTGTCAATAGCTTCTCAGGCAGAAGTGGAGAGTCATGGGCTCCTTCCCCCTCGGCTCAGCCCATCATAGCGGCTGGGAATTTATGGGTGCAGCAGTTATCTCATGTCTCCCAGCACTGTTTTCCCAAGTCTTTCCCTACTTCTGACTTTTAAAATCTTTCTACCATTTCCACTCCTCTTGTGCAATGACCCCTATGTCTTGGTGAGAGGAGTTTGTATAGATGTCCACCTGTGCATGAACAATCTGCAGGCACTGTTCACCACAACTGTGAGCTTTTGCGTTGACCAGTGCCCACTGAGTAAGGAAACTATTCTGATGAATTCTAAAAGCTGCATTAGTCTATGACTATGGAACTGTGAGTTTTGAAGACATTTTGATACTATGACATTCTAAGGGTTCTTGACCGTACTTACAGTACCAGGGGGATTAAGGTTTCTATTGCTGTGATGAAACACCACGACAAAAAGCAACTTAGGGAGGAAAGGGTTTCTTTTTCTTCCACTTCCTTATCACAGTTCATCTCTGAAGGAAGTCAGGGCAGGAACTCAAACAAGGCAGGAACTAGGAGGCAGCAGCTGATTCTGGGACCATGGTGGAGTGTTGATTACTGGATTTCTCCTATGACTTTCTCAGTCTGCCATCTTACAAAACCCAAGAACACAAACCTGGGAATGGTACCACAATGAACTGGTTCTCTGACATCTGTCGCTAAATGAGGAAAGGCCTTACAGGCCAATATTATGGAGATGTTTTCTCAGATGAGATGCCCCTTCATGTCAGGTTTGTACTACTCTTGCAGAAGAATAGATCTAATGCTTCTGCCTCTGTGGACAACTACATTGACACTTTGGTTAAAGGTCCAAGAGTTTGAGCTTATTCTTGCTCTCTCAAAGTTGTTGACAACAGGTGTGGCTACAAACAAGAGATCCTGACCTAGAGGGTGTTTAATTAATATTTTGAGTATAGAGGTTGATCTTGACCAAAGGTCAGAGAATTCAAGTTAAAAAAGCAGAGTACTTGACTGAGGATGCTCTGTTTATTCCTTATATCATATTAATGAAGTCTGTTGCCTCCCTCCTCCCCTTTTGGAGTGAAGAATATAAACATGTGGAAAATAAACACAGGTGAATTCAGTATTCACCGAATATCCCTCCTGGTACTGTTCTATGTTTCTGTCTTTTGTTTTTCTCATATCTCTCTTCTTTTTGCTTAATAATTCTAATCTTCTTACTCCTACATTGGGACATGTGAACTCTGTCGTGGCTGGACCCCAACAGATGTCACCACAACGTGTGGCTATGACAACATAATTAAAACTACATATGGTCATAATTTAAAGTAGTAAAAGTAAATCTTTACAGTACTTATATATCTCGTGAACATGGAGAAGCTGAGCTGGTGTCTTCCTAGAACCTTCACCCTTACTGCCTAGAGTCCACGGTACTGGAAGGTATACTATACACTACCTGAGCAGAAAGGTAAACACCAACCCAGTTATAAACCCTTCCTTCTGCTCTGGGGAACTGTCTCCATGGTGTAGCAGTGGTACAAGAGATGTGGGGTAACAAACCCCATCTGTTTGGATGTAAGGCCCACTTCATGTCAGACACCTCTTAGGTGATTACAAACCTGAGGTGTGTAGGTGATGGAAAACCAAATACTATTGTTCTGCTAAACAATACAGCAATCAAGTGACTCCTAGTGATGTTCTGCTATGATCAGAGGTCAGTGTCTTGCTCAGCTCTCATCAGAGTTTACTACAGCAGTAACTGGAAACAAATATAGAAACCCAAAACTGGACAATGTGCAAAGAGTGAGAGACATTGGAACTCTCTGCCCTAAATCAAATTCCTCCCCTCAGCGCTCAGGGGAGGATGAGGGAAGATTGTTAAGATTCAATGGGGTTGGAAGACATCAGAGAAACAGGCGCCTTCCAAATTCAATAGGACTGATGTATATAAGAACCCACAGAGACTATGGCAGTATGCACAAGGCCTGGAGAGGTCCAAGCCAGTGCTGATACGGCAGCTGAACATGATTTCCATCTATAACCCAGTTGCTATTTCCAATTGACAATAGGTCATAAATGGAAAATCAGTTTTCTCCAATGCGTTCTCATTGGGTATACAATCAAAACAAGGGAGGCTCCATGCCCAGTGGAACATAGCCAACACAAAATGAATTCAATATTTTTGGAGATGTTTTTCTCATAATGCTTTGTTTGGGTACCCCTCCCCCTTGCCTTTACTTACCCACCATGGTTTCCAATGTTGTGTTTTTAAGGGGCATATGGGTATTTCTTGTGCTTTTCTTTTTCTCTTTTTTATGTGTATTTCTTTGCTTTAATTTTTTATTTGCTTGTTTATTTTGTAAAGATGGAAAGAAATAAGGCATGGCATTGGATGGTTGAGAAGATGGGGAGGACTTGGAAGGGGGTGAATAAGGGAAACCTTGATTAGAATATACCGTACGGAAAAAAGTTATTTTCAGTTAAAAAAAAGAAAGGAAAGAAAGAGAGGACATGAATTAGAAAGAGACCAAGGTGAGTTGTTAAATGGGGGAGCTGGAGGAATGAAAGGGAAGGAAGAATAATGTAATTATATTTTAACATAAGCAAAATATTAACTGCAAAAATGCCCAGGTACTTTCAGTCAAATATGTTTTTTGGTATCCTTTTGGGAATTGTAAAGGGCTAGCAGAAGTTACCTGACCATGTTCATCAGTGAAGACATTAAACCTACGGTTCTTTACAGTGGACTGAATTACATATATATCTTAACTTTCAATGGAAATAATAAATTTGCATAAGCTATTTGTTTAGAATAGAGCTAGTAATTAAATGAATTGGAAAAAAGGAGGCCTCAGGGGAAAAACAAATCTTTAAAACTACTTACCATTGTGACTTATAAGGAGCAAGTTGATAGGAATAGTATGCTTCCATTGATTTCTGCCAAAATTTTATGTTGGTTAGTCAAATCCTAGTTGTAGTTAAACTGTTATTTAATAAATTCAAGTACATTCCAACAGAAATCTTTCCTTGAGAGTAAGAGGTAACTCAATAAAATCTTATTGCACAAGTGTGAGATCCAGAATCCATCTAATTGTGTACCTGGTAGAACACAGCTATAACCAAAGTGCCCCTACAGCAAGTCAAGGAAATTAGATAAGGCAGAGATAAGGAAATAGCTGGAATCTTCTGGGCCAGCTAGCCTGGCTTGTGTAGCAGCAAACAGAAAAGAAGGTGGAAATGGAGAGATGCCACCTGGGGTTGTTCTTTCTCCTCTACCATTGTGCCCAGGCACCCACACACCCACACTCACACACACATCATATGCACATAAACACAGAGCTGAAAACAAGGTAAAAACTCTAGTAACTGTGTCATCAAGAGTTATGGCATGTGACCTGAATGCTGCTTGATACTTGTGTTTACTTTAATATGTTGGGAACAAAAACACAGATGTGTTACCTTCTTTCCTGCTCATTAATGGCACAAACAACGTCTTCTCTAAGTCAGAGAATAACTTTAAATGATAATGAATATATTTTCAGTTATATAATATTATTTTCAACATGGCTACCTGACATGCTTTCAACCTTAACTGGCATTCTAGACATCTCATAAGATAAGATAATGAACAAAACATTAATTTGAGACCTGAGTTGTAGCATTTGCCAGCTGTGAATGATGCCGCTTAACATTGTACTGAGTTCACTGGACTCCTACAAGAATTTCCACAAGGCAGAGACAGCAGGCATAAACATACTTTTTTTTTAAAAAGACAGGAACTAATAAAGGGTATAAAATAATCGGAAGTTAGTAGTCTAGCTTTTTATTTCTTCATTTGGCATGGCTTATATATCTCAATTTTCCATAATGGGTTTTTTTAGAGCACCTTTAAAAACTCCTGAAGAAACAATGGGCTCTCAGGTGATCCCTATTCCCTGGCTGCAGCCCACATGATTTTTAGATATTCAGGGAGTATTTACTTTTTTCTTTTTGTTCCAGCCTTGCTAAGCACTTGTCTCTTGTCTTTCCATCAAAGGCCCAGCTCAAGGCAGCAGGTGAGCTGGTGTGTTGAGAAGCCTTGGGGCAGCAGGTGGAGAGGAGCTGCTCTTCTGTGTCAGTTTCAGAAGCTTCTGAAAGTACAGCACTCTGGGATTCATTACATAGCCCACACATCCACTTGGTTGCAAGTTTTCAACCTGTTTTATAATCTACCTCTCTCGGGTAAAATAGCAAATACATAAAACAGATTAGCAGATAACTTCTGAGGCCAAAGCTATTCTTCTGCTCTCTACAGAGCCAAATCCACTGAATACAAAGCAGCACCCACCGTGGCCTTTCTGTTTTCAGAATTCACTGTCTTTCTCTTAGGATGCTAGTGCTGCCAAAGCCCCAAGAACCATGGCCAGAGTAGCTGGGATGGTAATAGGAGCTCAGAGCCTCCTCTGAGCACATTGTCCATCCAGGGGCAGCATTTCCTCCAAAGAAAAGACTTTTGAGTATCCTGCCTTCCTCATACCTCTATTTCCTAGACATTGAGGAAGCATACTCACCTCTTGCTGCCTGGTGTTACAGGGGAATCATGCGATCCTAGTGTTTATTAGTTCTAATTATTCTGACTGCCCTCAAGTTAGGTGGGACTGAGCCTTGAGTAAGGCTAATACTGCTCTCCACTTAGCATATTAAAGATGAAATTACCAAATATGCACTTTCCTTTCTCCTCCAATTCTTTTCTCTTTCTTACTTCTTAACTTTTATTCTGTCTTTTTTACTCCTGTTTTTCCTTATGAGATACTACAAGGTGACTTTTCTCTCTATTCAATATTTTATTCTATACAAACTTCTATTCTTATTTTCTTGATTGTCTAAATCAAGAGTATTTATGTACTTGTTAAGAAGTTCATGTTTTTTAGCCCTACAACAGGTAAGAGTTTGTTGCAGACTAAGAAAGAAATGAGATGGAATGAGATTTCCTTCTGTTCTCTGTTCTCCCTCTCTAGTCTCATAAATAACTATTTCAGGATTATCTGTGACTTCTGATAAAAGAGCCTTAGTCATCCGACTATTTTTTATTTTTTTATTTTTTTGTCATTTTGTTTTTAATTTTTTTATTAAAAATTTCCACCTCCTCCCCTCCTCCCATTT
>LOJH01053406.1:0-10872 GCA_001685095.1 Ellobius talpinus
TGTGAGAGTTAGCCAAGAGGCTAGATATAATGGGCCAGGCAGTGTTTAAATGAACAGTTTCTGTGTAATTATTTTGGGTAAAGCTAGCCGGGAGCTGGGCTGCAGCCCGCCGCTCTTATCACTGCACAGAACCATGTAACATCAGGTCCCACATCTTTCCCCTCTCTGGGTACCTCCCCAGTGTTGCCAGCAAGTCAAGGCAGCCATTCTCTCTCTTCAATGTGGTTGACTCCTCCATTCTAGTACACAGTGCAGAAATTAAGGGTGCCTGGTCTTCCCTGTTCATAGTGGAGATTAAACACAAGCTCAGAGATCACAGGGAACAAGGCAAAAGTCAGGGTGATTGTGATTCTTTAAATGATAAATGTCCCTCATAGTCTCAGACATTTGAATATTCGGCCCCCAGTTGGTGGCACTGTGGGAGGTTGGGGAGGTGTGGCCTTGTTGAAGTAAGTATAACCCCATAATTGAGCTTTGAGGGTTTGAAGACTAGAACCATTTCCAGCTCAGTCTCTCCAAGGTTCAAGATGTGAGCCCTCACCTTGCTGTCCCAGCTACCATGCCTGCGTGCCGACATACTTTCCTTTTATGACAGAATATTATCCTTTTGGAACTGTAAGCCAAATACACCTTTCATTCTATAAGTTGCCTTGGTCATGTTGTTTTGCAAAAGAAAAATAACTAATCTAGTGCTCAAGGCTGGATGGAGAATGTTTTGAAGTTGTTTCTGGAGGGGTATAGAGTCGAAGTTGAAGGATGAATTCTAGGCTAAGTTGGGAGAAGCAGGTGGAAGAGAGCCACGTGAGAACAGTATCTGGTTATAGAGCTATGTTTACATGGTGTACGAGGCAGGGAAGCCTGATGTGAGAAACAGTAAGTGTGAGTGGGAGGAAGGTTGGATTCACTGCAGAGACAGAGGATGAGTGCCCAGTTCGTGTTTCTAAGGAAACACTAGTTTGTTAAAGGAGCAATCAAAGCAAAAAACGGGGTTTTCCTTCAGTTCATTATAGGATCTACATTGTAAAGTAACCAAGAGTTTGTATGTAAGGGTTTCTTCTGCTAGATTGCAACGTCTGAGGTGAAGAGATTCCCATCATCCCTCTATTTCTTGGGAGTGAGAGATCACCTGATAGAAACCAACTTTGTGGGGAAGGGAAGAGGAAAGAACTGCTGGAAATTTGTCTTTACAAATGTGCAAGAGGAATTTTTCAACACTGGATGAGGAGGAAGTAAAAAGGCACGTGTGAGTCGGGAGCTGAATGGGGAGTGACACTGTGATTGCTTGATATAAATTGTGTTCTCTTACTGGCTCCACGTATTTCTAACTTTCCACCGCCTTTCACAAGACACAGGAACCCAGGATTGTTTCCATCAGCTGAGCAGTCACTGTCTTGGTACTCAATTCCTGGGTACCTTTTCCAAGTCCACCCTCCTCAGCACCCCATCCCCAGGTTTTAGCGGAATCCTGGTTTTGTTCAGGATGGCAATGGTTTCCAGTTTAAATATTTCACAGTTCTGATCAATGGGATACAAATGACAGTTTATCTGGCTGGCTATTGGAAAACTCCTTAAAATTAGACTTGGTTGTCTTTTTTTCTTGCTTTGGCCTAACTTCTTGACTGGAATACGGCTGCTGTGGACACTTTCTGTAGAAGCTGTGTTAAGGCCACAAAATATGTCTGATTAAGATGAGTCTTGGGTCTTTTTTAAGACTTAGAAGGGTCTTGGGTTCCCAATGGTCTTGTAGATTCGCAGAACCAGTCTCCGCCAGCTGTTTCCAGCTCAAAGCATCACATACTGTTATGCCCCCCAAGAACTCTGCAGAAGACTTGCTTTAATATTCCATGGCAGCACAAATTTTTAACTGACCTCAGCTAAGTAAGATTTTCAATTAATTAGATTTGCTTTCCTTTATGCCTCTACTCATGGATGGTTATTAGAGATTAGCGCTGCTGAGACTGTGCAACTCCTGAAATCATCAAAGCACATTCTATGAGAGTCAGGAGAATATTCTTATTTAGGTGGAAACATGCATAATAATAGCTTAGAAAGACTTTTAGAATATGGACCAAAACTATAGCCTCAGAATTCAGTTAATAAGACTAATTTCCCCTAAGTATTCTGGTTAGTAAGTGGTTTCACATCTGATACTATGAGTAAATATTTATTTTGTAAGATAAGCTCTCACTGTATAGCTCAGCAGGCTAGTCTTGAACTCCAAACCATCCTACTTCAGCCTCTGGAAGGCTGTGCTACTACACTCAGTCTGGTTCTATATATTTCTCACTTTTTTTGAGACTCTTTATGTAGACCAGGCTGACTTCCATCTTGAAGAGATCCCCATGCCTCTGCCTCCTGAGTGCTGGATTAAAGGGATGTACCGCCATACTTGACTTCATATTGTATTTTTATGTTTCAACTTTTTATTCTTTGTGGATTTTGCATCATATATTCCAATACCACTTATCTCCCTGTCCAGAGCTAGTTTCAGGACAGCTAGGGCTGGTACACAGAGAATCTCTGTCTCAAAAAACAAAAAAAAGGAAGGAAGGAAAGAAGGAGGAAGGAGGAGGAGAAGAGGAAGAGGAGAAAGATGAGAAGAAGGAGGAGAGGGAGGAGAAAAAGAAATAATAATAATAATAATAATAATAATAATAATAATAAAAAGACATGGCTGTGAGAGATTCTTGGAAAACTCAATTCCCAGGGTGGGTTTTTCTCTACAGAGCAACCCGAGTGAGAATACCTACGTAAGTCAGGCAGTCACAGTTTTGCTCAGCTCTTCATGGGCTTCTCATCACATTATCATAGAACTGAAGGGCTCCTGCCAGTCGCCTATAAGATTCGGTCATCACTCCTAGTGCTAGTCTTGACTTGCATTTCTCCTTGCTGCCTATCTGTACTAGCTACTGAGCTCTCTTGATACTTCTGACCGTGGCCATGTTTGCTCGTGAGTTGGGCCTTTTCCTAAGGAATCTCCTGCCCTGCATCTTCACAGGGCTGCTGCTCAGTTTAGGATTTACCCATGTACCTCTGTCAGCTAGCACACTACCCCTGCCATACATTGAAAGAGCCTTGGATGACAGTTTACCTCCTTGCTTTTGCTACCATTCTATCTTCATTGCCTACCAGTAGAAGAACATGGTAGGCTATTAACGTATAAGTGAATAAATGCTGCAATCTTAAGTGAGACAACCAAGAAAGGGGAAATTTTAGAAATATATGTATTTCTAAATTTCTAAATAATGGGATCTATTGGTGAGGAATGAAATCTTTTCTCCTAACAGCATGTATGTTTTTCTTCTTATTTAAATAATCTTATTTGGTTCAGGTGTCGCTGTCCTACGTGTCTCAATCAATCACTGGGATTTGTCCCAAACACCTGCCTGTCAATAGTTTAAAATTAGACACAGAACATAATAGGACATATTTTGTGCTATTAGGCTATATGGGATGGCTTAGAAAACAGTGCTATATTGTTTAATTTTCTCAAAGAAGTTAGATGTTCTTCTCAGTCTCTCTCTCTCTCTCTCTCACACACACACACACACAGTGTGAAGTGATAGACGTGACCTCATTGGACTGTGGTAATCATTTTACAATATACACTTATATTTTAAAATGTGATAACATTAAAGTAGAAGCAGTTCAATAAATAAATATATTGAGAAAATAAGGACTGCCTAGATGGCTCAGAGTGTGTGATGGTTAGTTTTAATTGCCGGCTTGACCTAGTCTAGATTTGCTAGGTCAAGGAATCTCAATGAGAGACTGGTTGGGTTGTCTTGTAGGCATGCCTGTGGAGGATTATCTTGATTATATTAATTGAGATGGGAAAACCCACCCACTGTGGATGGCACCATACCCTAGGAAGAGGATTCGGAACAGTGGAAGCATGGTGAAGTGAACCGAGCACTGGCATACATGCACTAGTTCATGGCTCACTGTTCTCTGCGGATGTAATGTGACTAGTTACTTCAAGTTCCCGCTGTCCTGACAGGATGGACTGTTACCTGGTACTATGACCCAAGTAGATGACGCCTTCTCTCTGAATTTGTTTCTTGTTAAGGTACTTTATCACAACAGGAAGTGAAGCTTAGGAAGAGGGTAACAGAGCTTGCTGCAGAAGCCTGATGACCTTAGTTTGATCTCTGGAACCCACAATGGAAGGAGACAGCCAACTCCTGAAAGTTGTCACCCGAAATACCATGGCATGAATTTGCCTGTGTGCATGCAATGTGTTCTCACACACAGCCTATGCACATACATATACTAACAATAAATACATAAAATAAATATAGCTTCTCACTGTTTGAGTGATGATTTCTTTTCTTCGGTTATAAACACTAATTGTAAAATTCAAGAAATTATAGAAAGTACAAGAAGGAAAGTAAAAAAATCATCTAAACTCTTTGTTTAGGTAGAGAAAGTGAACGCTAGCACTTGGTGAGTAGCATTTTAGGTGTTCCTTCATGCTTATGTCCAGCAGAAGGTGAATTTGTTGGCTAGTTGACATGGTACATAGACAGAAAGTTTGCAGTTTAAAAATAATAAGAATAAAATCATATGCTTAACAAATATTAAATTATTTTATTATTATATATAATTGATAAAAATGTAATTTTATTACATATGATTATTGCATATACTAACAAAGTATTAAAACTAGTTTAGCTCACTTTATTATATTTATTTTAAATGAAATACATGTGTGTATTGAATTACTTAATTATTATTTGTGTATGTGTATGTGTGCTTGTGCAGGGACACACATGCACCATTGTGATGTGGAGAGCAGAGGGCAGCTTGTGATAGTTGTTGGTTTTCTCCTTCCACCATTAATCCTGGGGATCAAAACTCAGGTCTTGAGGTTTGACCATGAACATACTGATAGGCTGAGTCCCAGTGGCCCTTGCTTCACTTTAAAAATAAATAAATGAAGAACTTGAAATAAAGGGTATTAATATTTGCTTGTAAAAGTTTATATGAAAATTAAGTAGAAAATGTGAAAGATGGGGCTGGAGAGATGGCTCAGAGGTTAAGAGCATCACCTGCTCAACCAAAGGTCCTGAGTTCAATTCCCAGCAACCACATGGTGGCTCACAACCATCTGTAATAGGGTCTGGTGCCCTCTTCTGGCCTGCAGTCACACAGACAGAATATTGTATACATAATAAATAAATAAATACTTAAAAAATGTGAAAGATAGCAAGAGTTTCTACCTTGAAATTTAGGCAGAATCAGTTCATCTGTGTGTGGAAGTTGAAGAGGTGAGTGCTCTAACACAACATTACTTGTGGCTTATAATTGTGATTCTTGTGGCTTATAATGTCTTCATTTTGTAAAAATTACATTTTTTTGGCAAATGCAATTCCTACGTGTTAGTTCAGTAGTTAAGCAGATTCCATAGTTGCTACGGTCTTTCTGGTTTTAAATTATTTGTTTTGTTTCACCATTTGATAGATAAATTTTGTTCCTCCTCCAGAGTTTATGGATATTATATTCCTTGAGGTCTTTAGTGTTTGAGAATGTCTACTTGTTAACATTCTAGTCTTAGACAACAGGCACAATGTTATTTCATATTTTTACACACTTGGATCTTTTAAAATAGTTTTCTAGCATTTTCTAGTACAAAATGGTGCTGTTGAGAGCTAGCTTGATTTCTTTTTCACCTTGTGTATTTCGTTATTATTTTTTTTAAAATACCAAGCAAACACCTCTAGAGGTCTTCCTCATTTCTTAAAGCTCAGTAACTTTACCAGGGTAGATATCATAGATAATTGTTCCGTATACTTTTTGCTGGTTGTGTTATTCATTCTTTGATCTTAAGATTCATTGTGTTTTTCATTGGAAAATACACCTGTCCATCTGACTTCTGTTTACCTGCATACTTTTTGTTGCGTTTTCTTGGGTCCATTCTTTCGTCGGCTATTATTATCTTTGCTATTATAGTCACTCTTGTTATCCTTGTGCTCTCTCCTTAGCCTTCATCTCTGCTCTGATTGTTTGAATAAATTCTTTCACATGTCCATGGTTGCCTCAAGCCTTTACTTCACACAAATGGTCTGCTTTTAGCTCTGTCTGTTCTATCGTGGCTACTTATAACTCACCATTAGATCTACTCTTGTGGTGTTTTGGCCTCAATTTATTTCCCAGACTCAATAATTTCTTTTTCCATCTCATTCTGCTCTTTCAGAATCTTTATGCCTCTGCTCCAGTGATTGCAGGTACTTGCTAATGTTCCTTACAGTGGAAAAAAAAAATCCTGTTCCAAAGTGTGTTTTATTTTCGAGTCCATCCTTCTGGTGTCTTACACATACTCTTTACTGGTTCCTTTTCTTTTTGTAATTATTGAACCAGATTGTACTGTGACACGCACAGAAGCCTTTGCTGTAAGAATTCTTTTGGATATTTTGCTCATTCATTCCTTAGCTATTATTTTTACTTACTGTTTGTTCCCACACAGAGTGATTGAATGCTTCCAGATACTCTTCCTTGTTTAATATCATTTATTTCTGTTCATTGCAGTCAGTACTTATTGTATGTGCTTTCTGAAGCCTGAGTAGGGTTGAGAGAAGGGAGTGGAATTCACTGCAAGTGAGCCTTTATTCTGTACTTTTATTAACTGTCCTGGCCCAGCACATATTCCACCAGGCAGATGTGTCTGTTTCCTGGAACTTGGAATATCTTTCTGTGCAGTCCTGACAGATGACAAATGCTAGTGGCTGTCCTCAATTCTGCTGAGATATATTAGGACTTCTGTTTTTCATTGGTTGTCATTTACTTTCTATTTGCTGACTTCTTGTGCCTCAGTCTGATTCTCTGTAGACACTCTTTAAACACTTTAACAAATGTTAGACACATGTATGGAAAGAGAGAAGAGAGGGGAGTGAGGGAGAGAGAATATGAGATTGTCACAGTGTGAGTGGAGGACAGAAGATAGCTTTGCTGAATGGGTGGCCTCCTGCCTTCATGTGGCTTCTGGAGGTTAAATTCAGGCCATCAGACTTGTGTAGCAAGTACCTTTATCTACTGAGCCACCTTGCTGTCCCTATTAATCACATTTTAAGGAATTTATTCTCTCACCTTCATTTAACAGAACTGTCTCTATGGATAAGTTGGAGTTAGGAGTAATACTATCGTAACCCAGAATTGTTTTCTTCTTCCCTGACACCTTTCCTAAAACATTTAAGCAAAGTTGCTGACACTCATCTGTTTTGTTATTTGTTGTAAATGTTTTGACTTTCCAATTGTGTTTTCTCTGAGGAATAAAAGGCCACATTTTGGAGGTGGGGAAATTCAGTTTATTGTAAACAATAACCCAATTAAAATGATTAACATAATACAGGGGTGGCTGTTAATCTTCTATACTACTCTTCATTCTCATGACTTTCTTCAGTGGCCTAAAATTCTTTTGAAAGCTTTCATATACATAAAGAGAATATAAAATTGAATAAAAAGTATAGCAAAAGTAACTTCCTCACACAAAGTACAGTAAAAATCCCTGTCTCTTATTGAATAGGTGGCAAGTAACTTTTGGTTTAAGTCTATCAATAGAAAACTGTGTCCTTAGCTTCCATTATTGTACAGGATAGAAGTTCAAGCTGGCTTCAATTTTCTCCTTCCACAGCCCACATTCTTGGTCCAGTTCCTTCCCCTTGAATGTTGGTGGACATGATCTACCCAGATGAGCTCCATTTCCAGAGAGATCTGAAGGCCAGGGAGATTCAGAGTTCTCATGTAGTCTTGGAGATGTACGTTCCATGAGTTCTACAAGCTGCAAGGAGGTGAACTGTCAGCAATTATGGGTACTTGGTGGAGGGCGCTGAGCCTTGTGGTCCTGGCCAACATGATTGAGCCTGATGAGACCCAGGATAGAGCACTCAGCTGACCTGTGCCCAGAGCCTCTCAGGACTGTTGGATGCTCTGGCAGTGTTTAAGCCACTAAATGGTGGTAATGTGTTATACAGCAACAATAAGCTAATGCCATATATAAATTTTAAAAGTGTTTGTGGAGCTAATTGATTTGCTTTGTTTTAACTTAGTCTGAGTATCTCCATAAGAAGAAGCTCTTATTTTTTATTCTATAATAGTTTATTTTCTCAGACAGAAGAGTTTTGCTATTCTATTTTCATACTTGGTTGGATTTGTCACTTTTTTCTTTCTTCTGCCTGCTTCTCTTCTTCAATATTGGTGCTTGAGGAAGAAATTTAGAGTGTTTGCTGCTCTAAATCATAATCACAACTTGGAAATGGGGTGGAATGGCTTTACAGAATAGTGGGATACAATTCCATAATGGTTTTATAGAACAGATCTCCATGCAGGTTAAAGTCAAATGGTAGGGCTAGTGTATTTTTTAAAATCATTTTATATATAAGATTATTTACATGCATTGCGAGTATTACACATATCATAGCTGAATAGCCTGTTTAATTTTTAAAAAGTGAACAGATGTATGTATGTGCTAGTCCTAGATAAAGGGATATGACTTTCCAGACTGCTGTTTTTCTTTTTTTTAAATCTAATTCTTCCCCATTCATAAATCCCTTTACCCCAGCTAGTCACTATTTTATTTCTCCTTAGACTAGCTTTGTCTGTTCTTAAAGTGTGGGTTTTCTTTTGTTTTGGGCTGCTATAGCTCAGAACTGTTTGTGGGAGGCAACATTGATGACCAGGCTGTAGATGGTTCATCCTCATTGTTTCATAGACTCCCACCGTGTCAGCATGCTGCATCTAAAGCTCCACTGTATTCATGGGACCGTGCTCACTTCAATTTTGTAGAATGTGATGTCTTCATTTGAGGCCATTACCGATGTGTTTCTATGAACATTCTTATACCTGCTTTTGTTAATTTGGATTAGTGTCATTCCTTATCCAGAAGAATTTCTGGATCATAGAATGTATATTATTAAGTTTTGTAGGTGGTATGATCAGATAAAGTCCATCAACAGTTTTGCAAAGTTACTGCACTTTGGCCTCCTACCAGTGGTGTATGGAAACTGTAGCTGCTTCATGACAGAACATTATGGATTTTAATCATCATAGTCATCATTTTTAATTCTTTTTATGTGTATTTCCCTCCTGATGTGTGATGGTGAACATCTTTCCATATATTTATCGAACACTATTTCTTTTCCAAATTTGTGCCATTTCATTATTGGCTTATGAGATCAGTATTGGCCATTAAGATCAGCATTTAAGAGCCGAGGATATAGCTCAATGGTAGAGCACTTGCTCTCATGTGCAAGACTCTTGATTGATTTCAATCATTGCAAATAGAAGAAAAAGAGTCAGCATTTAAAATACCAGAAACTTGTATTGTAAAGTTTGTATTGTATTGTATTGAAATTTGTAAAACAAAATTGGGGAATGCTGCAGCTGGTAAAGACCTGGTGTGCAGACATGAGGACCTGATCTCCAGCATCCAGGTAACAAAGTCAGGCAAGATCACAAGTGCTGATGAGGCTGAGAGAGGAAGATTCCTGGAGTTTTGCTGGCCAGCACATCCAACCAGGTTCAGTGAGAGAGCCTGCCTCAAAAAGATAAGGTGGAGAACTGAAGTCAGCCTGTGGCCTCCACATGCACATGAGCACATGTGCACATACACACACACACCACACAGAGACTCAGACACACCCACAGACACACCCACACACAGAGACACCCCCTCACACAGTCACACCTACATAGAGACACACACCCACCTACAGACACAAACATACACTCACATAGACACACAGATACACACCCCACAGTCACACCCACACAGAGACTCTCACCCACACAGACTCACACACACAATCAGCCACACACTAAAAAGTCTGAAACAGAATAAGATGAAACAGAAGAGAGAAGAGAGTAATTATAATAGAAGATATTTTTGGAGAATTTTACTTCAACTTCATATGTGCATATAAGCACAATAATTTTAATTTATATGCATAAATGTGTTGACTGATGTTTCTCTCCTACCAGGTCCCACAGCTGCTTAGTCCCAAATAAACACACCGAGGTCTACATTAATTATAAACTGATATTGGCCTAGTATCTCAGGCTTTTTAATAACTCTTATAACTTATATTAACCCATAATGCTTGTCTGTGTTAGACATGTGGCTTGGTACCTTTTTTGGTGAGGCAGTCACATCTTGCTTGCTCTGTGTCTGGCTTCTTCCCCATCTGGGTGATGGCTGCAGACTGACTTTTTCTCTTCCCAGAATTCTCTTGTTCTCCTTGCTCTGCCTCCTCTTCCTGCCTGGTAGCCCAGCCTATACTTCCTGCCTGGCTACTGGCCAATCAGTGCTTATTTAAAACACAAGTGACAGGGTCCAGAGCACTGTCCCACAGCACGTATCTGTTTTATCTCTTGATGTGAATGGTGGCAGGATGGTTTCTAAAACCTTGTTGGGTATTACATACCCCAAACCTCTCTAACTTGAGTAAGACATAAAATCTAAGACTATCTCAGTTAGCTCAGTCCTTGGACAGAGCTAAAAACATGAGACAAGAAACATGTTTCGTTGTGGCTTCATCAGGTCACACTGGCAGCTAAGACAGAACATAGGAAATAGAGGTAAAAACTGACAGATGGAGACACCAGGCAGTGTCTGCAGTGAAGACACCATGTAGTCAACCCTGTGTACTCAGATGTTCCTGGGCCCCCAAACCTTCTGGGAAGAGAGAGGCAGTTTTAGAATCCCATGTTTCAGAAGCTGCTCATGCTGCTGACCATTTTGGGGGGACCTCTCCCATGGCTGGAGTTTTCTTCCCATAAGGGAGCAAGTTTGGGGAAGAGGCTTTCTGAGTGTGTGAAAGTCCTTTCTGGTGCGGGAGAATTGTCTGTATTCTGTCAATCATGTTTTAAATAAACACT
>LOJH01053409.1:0-12193 GCA_001685095.1 Ellobius talpinus
AAATTTGTATCAATAAACCAAGATCCATACCAATGCAAAGTATTTATCTCTATATCATATCCCCTTTAAATATAAACAAACATTTATAAACAATCATTTGGAGAGTTTGGGCATAGTTCTCTCCAAACTATATCCTGCTGTTTATTAGGTGAAGTAATTTTTGGGGTTGTTCACAGTGACCTTTGAGGGGTCTTGGTCTATCAAACAACATTAGTCTGGAATTAATCCACAGGTTCTCATCTTCTGTGGAAACAAATGATGGACCTTTTTTTCCAAAGCAACATATCCTTAGACCCAAATCTGAAGTCAAGATAGCTTTATGCTGGTTTATTTTAGAAGCCCATACAATGAAATGTCTCTCTGTACTTAGCTGATTCACACTCAAAAAATTAAAAGAAAACACAATAATAAACATAATCCAGATTCTCTGTGTATATTCCATCTTTACATAGCTTATTTTTCTTATTCCATTACTTTTTCTACAAGTTTACTCAGTCTCTTTAAAGAGTTTATTTTTTTTTTTAAAATTTACTTCTTTTTTATAATCTCTATACTATTCGTCTTCTCTCTCCCAAGCCTATGTACATTTATCCAACACTGTGACCCATTTAAAGGTCTTTTCCATCTGAATTTGTCTTTAGTGTGTATCTATAATCCTTTTATGACCAGGACTCTTTCTTAAAATGCTAAGCACTTCCTAAAACCTAAGTGCAGGCATTGCTAGGGCAAATACAGCCTTGCCTGCTTGCTCCACCCAGTCCAACATGGCCGAATTCTGTTCTGTGCTTCTGAGACTGCCAGGTGGGAGCTGTCTTCACCACCTCAACTCTGATTACCCATTGGATCATGCTGCCACCAAATAACTTGCATCATACTGCCCACAAACCAGATTTAAATGCTTGACCTTCTGAAAGAACCAGACTTTGCACTGGCAGTGTGGCCCGGAAAGCTGCCATTTCAAAACAGCACAGCTTTTTTTTCTGCTACCGCTGAATCAGGAAAACCTCTCTTAAAGGAGTCATAGCATTAAGCAGGGCTTAACTCTGTTTTTTTCTTCTTTTTCCTTTCTTTCTTTCTTTCTTTCTTTCTTTCTTTCTTTCTTTCTTTCTTGCCTAGAATTCCTTCCTAAACTACTTCAGGTTTTAAGTAGATTTTAGTTGGCCACGTTGGCACCAATTTGTTATAAGAGGCTGCTTGTTTGTTCCCAGCTGTTCAGCCCTGAGATAATCACACAGAAACCATGTTATTTGCAATACAGTTTGGCCAATAACTTAAGCATATCTCTGGCTAACTCATAGCTTAAATTAACCCATCTCCATTCATCTGTGTATCTCCACCAGGCTGTGGCTTACTGGGTAAACCACATCAGGCATGTGTCTTCAGCAGGGCTACATGGCTTCTCACTGACTCTGCCTTTTTTCTTCCAGGATTCAATTTAGTTTTCCCCACCTAGCTCTACTCTGCCCTATCAGGCCAAACCAGTTTCTTTATTCATTAATCAGTAAAAGCAACACATAGACAGAAGAACCACCCACACACACACCACACACATACACAAACACACATACACAAACACACATACACAAACACAAGTGAATTGTGTACAAAGCTTTGTCCCATCTTTTTCTTTGCATGTTCAGTAGATCTATGTTCAGCTGTTAGTACCTGCTTCTATGATGCCTTTCTCTGGCTATTTAAGTCCATTCTCACTTTGAAAAGGCAGGCAGGAAATGCCAGAGAATTAGCATTTCCACTAATAACCCAGAAGCAACCTTAAATTATCAGTGTCAGAGATGATGAATAAGTCCACAGCTTGCCCACTTTTTGGAAAGAATTAGTCCAAGGTGCTTGCTCAACATTATTCCCTGGGACTTCCCATAATGATATTAGTTGCTCAGTGTGGGAAACTTAATATGCATCTTTATTGAGCAGCCCAGTTGCAATTTCTAGAGAAATCCCAATGAATATACACATATACATGCACACATGCACATGCACTCACACACACACAAACACACACACTGAAAGAGAGGGATTAATTACAACCTTTGAAAAGAAGCTTCCTCTGATGACTCATAAGAAAATAATCTCAGTGCTATTTTATTTCAGAAGCACTGGATGTGTTCCTGTCAGTTACTTTATGTCCTTTTGCCCACTCCATCTACTCTTCAAGACTACAACTTCCCAGAGGGCACTGTCTACACTATTTCCACTGTGTGTTTTCCTTAGCGCCAACCTTCAAGTTGGCAAAGAAAGATGTGATATTAGTTGTTCTTGAAATGTGAAATAGAAACCATCTCACGATGCCATTGTCACTCAGTTAACAAAAAAGACTGAGTCATTCAAAATGAAGAAATGCTTGCTATTTCTAGAGAGTTCTTTTGAAACACAATGTATTGTGACTTTCGCAAATCTTTGACAAGGCTACATGCAAGGTGTTTGTGGAGGCTTTAGTGAAATCTGAGTCAGGTGATATAGCAGATGTATGTTTGTGTGGTGGTTTTGGCAATCACGGCATACCGGTAAGAGGCAGAATGACAAGTTGAGTGAAATCTCTTAAGTCAATTTCAGGTTCCTGACACTGATCTTCTGTGTGTGTTAGGGAAATATTTATTTTTCTCCCTAATCTGTGTGATGGTTAGAGTTTGGCTGATGCCCTTTTGGCTTGATCACTTTGGGCTCTAAGTGGAATGCTTATATTTTATATCAATAAATAATACAAGCACAAGTATATTTCTCATACTTACCAATTATAAAAACTAAGAAAAAAGCTAAGGTTTTTCTATAGAGTCCTGAGTTAAATGTCTTTCACAAATTGAGCAAACTGACAGTTATTAATCAAATAGTCTGTGCCCAAGCTCTGGACCTCATTCCTATCAAGAATATAGTACTATAAACAACTTCCTACCTAATTAAACAACTAAATTTTTGAGTAGTTTTAAGAGTCGATATTATTTCATACAAACTAAAATGGTAGAATAAATTGTATTATATTCCTACAAGATATGACTAGACACAACTGAGCTCTTTCTTAGCTTTTACCAGCTCCTCTAAGCCCCATGTGAATAGGTCTGTGCCATCAGACAGAGTTACAGACTCATAAAAATTAGTAGAGTCAATTCTTTCTTCTCTTTACAGGACATCTTTACAGCCTACCAAAGCCAGCAGCATGATGGACCAAAGTCCTCTCCTGCTCTCTGCCTCCCTGCCTGTAGCTCTGCCAGTGCTCACCTCATGAAGTCTCATCAGTGCTGTTCTTCATCTGGCAACAAGAAAGTACTCTGCTTGTTTGCATAACCAGAGAACTAATGATAGCTCCCAATAACAAGGTAACTCTGGCTTGAACAGAGCAAACTGAGGGAGATGCATTGCAGCCGTTTTCCGAAAGAGTGACATTTGTGCTAATACTTGTGGCACATCTCTGCTTTCAGAGTTTCCATACTGAAAGATGGAGGCTCCTACAGCTCTAGCAAGTGAGCTTGATTTGAGAGTATGTCTACACAGCCAAGACTCATCTAGTACTTTCTGATGAGTCAACTACAGTGGCTTTAAAGATTTTCTTTAATGGCTAATCACTTCACCTATGCCAACTTGATTTATTTTGTTTTTCAAACCTCAACTATTTTGTTTATAAAGTGAAGGTACTTAGACCTACTTCAGAGGTCTAAGTTTATTACACAGGAGGATTAACTAGAACAATATATACAAAGTACCACTTATTGTACTGGGCACACGTTAAGTTGTCAATAGCTAGTACTGACATTGTTATTATTGTATTTATTTAATATTTCCCTAACTTATTCTCCATATATTAACCAGAGATAAGTCTCTGATATCTTAAGATACCTCTGGATAATGACCTTCCACATGATGTCTGCTCCAACCATTCAAAAGATAGATGGCAAATGTTTAGATCTTAAATAGTATTTCATACTTTCTTATGCCAATAATAAGCACAATGAGAAATTCCACAAAATTCATCTGAACTAAATGCACATGGATATACTATATATGAAATGCATCGTGTATAATACCATGTTAGATTTCTATACATCCTAGAGAAATTATCATTACACTGAGAGAGAGAGAAGGTAGGAAAAAATATAAAAACTCTGCATCTTCCAGAAAAATAGAATCTAATTATTCCTCAAGTTGCTGTTGCAAAAGATAATTTCACTGCTTCTGCTCTTCCTCTCATTACAAACTTCACTAAATTGTCTCAAGAGCCATTTAAGAGGGTAGACACTATGTAAGTTGCAGTTAGCAATCAATCTGACTAATAATAGATTAAATTATCTCACAAAATAATATCCCATGAATTGCAATGAGGTCTAGTTGGTGGCCTTTTTGCAGACCAGGAAACAATGCAAGCAAAACAAATGACGTCTAGCTTTCTTTTGGAAATATCAGACAAGGCAATGGGGACACAGTCTCTGACTCACTGCCTCATCCTCTTCTTCCCCAGCCTTAGCTCACATTTTTTTAACTAGTGGTGGCTCAAATGCTGAGGACTGTTCTAATGGGGCTTCTCATGTTCTTTGAAGAAGGATTGAAATTTCCTCATGCTCCTCAGGGCCTACACCCAAATGAGGTCATTTGTCAAGCATTTGGGTGTCAAGCAATATCAAGTCTCTTAAGATTTACTTTCAGCTTGTATCTAACACTCAACAAACAAGTAAATGTTTCTTTCTTTGTTTTTAATATCTGAATGGTTGAGTTAAATTCTGGGCTAATGAAAGTTCCTACAATGATTTTCTTCCTCACATTCCTATGGGTTTGTTGAGTTGGTTGTGCTTTGGGACAGACTTAAGACAATTCCTTCAGAAAAGTCTTTTGAATTCCTTATGAAATGAAAAACATGTGAAATGGCCTGAATAATACTTACCTACTGGCATCAAGTTCTGTACAAATCCCATCCCTGAGAGGGTGGGCCAGATAAGGAAACTCACTTCTAATAAGCAGAGTACAGACGGAATGATGAAAAGGCATCCGTTGTGAGATTAGTTTATGGAAATATTTGACTTATATACTTGGATTCTTTTTCTTCTTCCCTCCTTCAGAAGCTGGCTGTGGTGCAACAGCCTGCCAAGTTTGTATGGACAGTTTTACTGATAGTCCCACATGAGAAGCAACTGATATAACGAGCAACACGTGGTGAGAGAGTAAGCACCCCTGCCAGTACCCAATGAGTGACCATCTCCAGAGGAGGCTTGAGATGGCAGAATCTATTCAATAACTTCATTGGAGCCTCATGAGAGACCTTGAGTCAGAGGCACCCAGAAAAAACGGTGCCTGGGTTCCTGATTTAAAGAAGATGCATGATAATGGTTTATATTGACTTGAGGCTGATGTTCAAGTAATTTTTATGCAGCTGGATTACATTCATGTCTCTGTCATAAAACACATGACCAAAATCAACTTATGACAGAAACAGATTACTTGGATGTAGGGGTCCAGATGTAGGGGGTCATATCAGCAAGCAGGGCATGGTGACTGGAACAGGAATCTAAAAGATCACATATCAACCATAAGCATGAAGGAGAGAGAGAGAGAGAGAGAGAGAGAGAAAGAGAGAGAGAGAGAGAGGTAAATGAAGTCAGTCAAGGTTTCTGAAAACCTGTTAACTTCTGAAAACCTGTACCCACTGACACACTTCCTCCAGGAAGCCTATATCTCCTAAAACTCCCCAAACAATGCACCAAACAGAGAACCAAGTATTCAAACCATGGAGTCAATGGGGGAACATTTCTCATTTAACAAACAAAATAGCAATAGATATGTAATAGGCCCTAGTATGAACCTGGCAAGGTAAAGCTACAATCAGAAATTAAGCTTAAATAAGTGTACTTTTTAACTGCAGAGTTAGGATTCAGTAGAGAAAATGTGAAGCCCTGTCCATACAGGTTGGAAATTGCAAGTACATTTCAGGAATAACGTGTTGCCCCGGGCAAGAGCGACCAAGGGTACTGATGGCTCAGAATGTTCTTCCTTGTTGGGATTTTCCCCCAGCTTCCAGGAACTGCCTCTCCCTAGACTATGACCATAAGCAATTAATTAAAGAAACAAGTATTATGACAACTTGATTTCATTTGGACAATTTCAAAAATCTAGTCCCATGGGGTCGGCTAAGATACCCATTCCTACAACTCTGAGGTCAGCTTTTCTTTCTTCCTAAACTGCTTCCTCAATTCCTTAGTGTGTACTGTGTAGCACACTTCCAAATAATGTTCTTCACTGGGTACCTAGCCCAGCACAAAATCTAACTAGAGTATTGTGTGTCTGCTTCAAGTCTTCTCCCTGGACACTGTAAGATTTAAAAGCATCACTCAGGAAGTTATCTGTCCATCAAAATGCAAAATTGGTTTTGCTGCCTTCCCAGGATAACACCTAGTTAATCTTTTTCTGCTACTGATGTGGCCCCTCATCTCACATTAACAGCTCAGAATTTTCACATACGATGTAGCTCAGCTTTGCTCAGAATTGAGGAAGTGATCTATTGGTTTGTATGGTCTGTGTGTAAAAGTCAGTAATGTCCCCCAATTGCAGAATTGTTCTTATAACTTCTATGCTTTTGGAAAGGTGAGTCAGAGTCAACAGTGTTGACTTTAATTTTATGTTTGGACAAAGCTAATAGCAGTTTATGAAGGAACTCTTAATACTTAAACTGAGTACAATCATTGCTATTTAAGTCAGTTGGTCTCTGCCCCTACCTAGGCAAGAATTTTATTTTTTCAGATCGATTTTGTAAGAGATGGTTTGAGATAACTGTCATCATTTTATCTCAGAAAAAATGAAAATTAAAAGAAATATTAACTATAAATGCTTAAAATACTCAAGATTTCTCCAAATGACCATAATTGATCAAGAAAAGGATCTCAAGAAAATATGGGTAATTACGGAAAGTTCTCATAAAATATATATAGCGTAGGGAAGTAGGGAAAGTGAAGTAGTGGTAACCATGCAGCTAGAGTATAATACAAAGGACCAGGTGTCTTTTCACAGTATTATTAGAATACAAACAGATACACCCAGAACCATTCCATTCTATAAGACAGTGGTTGGCAAACAATGACATGCCAGACAAATGTGTGCTTTTATAATTAAAGTTTTATGGAACAAGGCCACATTGATTCATTTATGTATTATTTATGAACCTTTCTGTGCCACAACTGCAGAGTAGATGTAATAGAAGTCATTTGGCTACCAAAATCTTAAGAGTTTACTATCCAGTCCCTATGTTATTGTCTATTTAAATTACTATTTGCCACAAATTGAACTCAGTTAAAAAAATTACTTATTAACTTACAGAATTTTTGTCTGACAAGTATGCAAATTATTCATGTGATGAAAGCAGATTACTTAAAGTATCCTTTAACTTATGGTACATTAAACAATTGTGTGTTTAGCTTCACAGTTTCATTCCAACATCCCTTTATTATCTATTCAACTTCCTCTTCTTCTCCTTGAATCAGAATTATCACTTGTTGATCCCTCATTACTGAGTTAAATAATTTTTTGTCTCACAGTCAATTTACTGATCATGCTAGAGATTAAGCCCAGGACCTTCCTTGCTCAATGTTTTTTATATATGTGATTAGTTTTCTTAGATTCGTGAAGTTATACTTTGATGTAACCAGCCATATCTGTGACTTGAATTAAAAAAATACAGTATGTAATTTTGCAAACCTGTTTTCATTCTGTTGCCTTGTCATCTGTGAAAATTAAAAATTAAGCACGTTGATGAGCCCTTTCACTATGATGTTGATGCAGCAAAGCCAGAGATGGTAAAGATTGCTCGCCCTTCTCGTGAGTATGTGCTCTTTCTGCAAGAGCACTTATGTAAGTCTAATAAACACATCTTAACAACTGGCTTCATTCAATCGTGTGAAAAAAATAAGCAAGTTTCCCTTCAAGCCTCAGCAAGTAGAAATTGATTTGGAAGACAAGTTGAATGGCTCAGCTCTTTCTGTTGTTTTATTTTCCACACTAGGAGCATAGAATCTAAATCCCCCCAGTCTCCAAATTTCACCTGGATGAGGCAAAGAAAAGCAAGAAACTACCTGTGAGATAGTTGTCAGTATATATGAATGTTGTGGGGGAAACAGAATACTAGAAAAAAAAATTCCTCGTGGCCAAACTCTTTATTTTTCTTTCGACCAGTATGAGATGAGATGTAGTTGTCCTATCCTGTAAAAATCAGTGATAAACTTGTTAGAGAATGAAGTGATGTGTTCAAATATTCTGGAGTTTAGTAGGTGCTTGTTGAACATAAGAAGTGCATAGCCTTCCCACCCATTTAATGGAGCCCCATCATGTTTGCAAGTATTTAAAACCTTAGATAATCTATCAGATTTTAAAGGCGCATGCACTTTTGCTAGGTTTAAATTATGTTTTAACAGAGGGCTTGAGTGCAATAGGAGGTTTGTCCCATTCTTTCAGAAAAGATCTCTGGGGCTGTAGCATCCTTGTCCTGATGAATCTAAATAGTATTCACGTCTTAGCCCATCAGTGTCTAATCTGGTTGTTTCTGTACCTGGGCTCCTGGCTGATTAAAGGATTAAGAAAGATCATGAAAACTCTCCAACTCTTCCCTTTCATTCATGGAGTAAATTTTTAGGTTATTTGTTGGCAAGCATAACCCTATCAGATCTGTCATTCCTAGCCATACACAGAGCAAAACATTCCCAAACCACCCACAAACTCAGCACACACTCATTTGTGTGTGATGAAATGGAAAAGTCTATTAAAAACAATTCTTGTTTCCTCTGGACCACTTTCCTGCATATATTTTATTCTTTAATTGCTGAAAGGACTTATGCCTGTTTTCTGCTTGACAAGAACTTGGAAACCAGTATAATAGGTATTTCTCTGTAGTTCCAGATTTTTTTCTGAAACACACGATGTTTGTGCCTATGTAATTCAGCCCTGGAATGGGGTTATCTGTGACCTATAACAAGAAACCAACAGTCTTAGAGATCACTTCCTGGGCTATGCCCATAGGTTCTGTGAGAAGATCAACTACACACAGTATATGGCGATTTCTTCCTCCAATGTCTCGTGACAGGACTTTCTATCCCTAAGGAATAGTAAAGCCCACATCTTGTACAAAGTCTGATTTTCCTCCTAGCACTACCTCTCAAGGAATTCAAGTGGCAAGAACCTAAGTTTTCTTGATGGCCTCCCAGTTATTTAACATACATCATTTCCTTTTATCTCCACACAAAGTAGTGAGGCAGGTTATCACTTTCCATTTGCAGGTGAAGAAATGGAAACAGTAGCATTTTCTTTGGTGTTTGTTTGTTTTGTTTTGCTTTTTTTTGAGGCAAGGTTTCTCTGTGTGGCCCAGGGTCTTCTGGAACTCTGTAGACAAGGCTGACCTTGACCTCAGAGATCCACCTGCCTCTGCCTCCTAGGTGCTGGGATTAAGGTGTATGCTACTACTGAAGATCCTAGCTAATAAATATAGGTAACAGTTCAAACCCACATTTTTGTGACAAATTTTAATGGACATAGGTATTCCCTGTATACCAGGTTTGAGTACATATTCCCTGTTCCTAACCCCAGACTTCCCATCTCAGTAAGCATGGAGTAAACATAAAGTATCAGATTTCCATGATACTGATGGTTCTGGACTCCGGACCACACTTTGAGAAGGACTGTTATAAAACTTACTGATGCAGTATATACACATTTAAAAGTCTTATAGCAGACTCACACTACTCAAAATCTATTTTCTCTGAAATTTCCATAATAGGAGTTCTATCCTATTACAAGTCCAGCAAGGTTGATATTCACCGAGGGATGTGCATACTTCCCAGTCACTGGGTGTAATGTTAATAGCATTACTCTCAAATTTGAAGAGACCTTAGAGATTATCTAATTCTATTTCCCCTGTGTTAGAAAAGAACAAGCATGACTTGCTCAAATTTATTGGAGAAATAAATTTTGTGATTCAATAAAGTTGTCAAGGACAGAGTTGATGGCTGTTCATTATCCATTTCTAGCCAGCTAAATTCTTCCAAGCAAAGTAACTTGAACCACTTTATGATGAGAATCTATCTCCCAGAGTTTAGAAATAGATGATTGTGATCCCTGTCTTTTCATACAGATTGCAGAAAAATAACATGTATGGTATGAGATATTAGCTCTCTCTAGGGACAGATCATTGAATCTTTCTGATTGGTATGTAAGGAGAGAGGTTTTTGTGTCCATGCATGCAATCTGGATTTCTAATGTATTTTCCTGAACCTGGGCCAGAGATCCTGACTCAGAATTTTCCATTCCTTCTTGCTTTAAAGTAACCCTGCCTAGATCTTATTTTCAAGTACTCCAATTCCTCTGTTGTTTCTTTTACTCAAACCTTCTAAATTATATTCAGGCAAATAAAGAAAGACATTCACAATCTGTTTCATGGGTGAGCTCATTTTAGTGGGCTTTGCTTTGTCAGGTACCCAAGTTCCCTCTTAATGTGTCAGTGAGGATTTCAGGAGTTCTGGGAGTGAGGGTTATGATGGAGCTAATTGAAGCTATCAAACTGGGATTGAGTCGGATTAAGGAGTTAACAAGGCTCACTATCAAATGTTTACAAATGGAGTGATTTTCTAGGATTCAAGTAATCCTTGAGAATGAGAAAGAGGTTGGAAAATATGCCTTGCAATGTTGAACAAACAGAAAATTAAAATATGATTTTACAATGGAATAAAAGCATTACTTCTGTAGTAAATTTATGAAACCCCACTAGTTTTAAGCTAATAAAAGAAAATTGAAAATAACTACCTAGAAAAGCAAATGACTTTGCTTCAGGGATGTATAAGTTATCAAATGAAAATTTCAACCCCAGGCACAGTCTTTCCTTACAAATCATTGGTCAAAGGAACTCCAACAACTCCAGGCTACTGCCGTGGTTCTTGGTTGCCCATCATAACTAGATGTTAAGACACTATTGTTGGAGACTCCAGTCATATTAGTCAAAGTTTTGAATTTAACAGGAAATGCTTTCCTTCCTAGATAGCCTTCATAGGGCTAGAGAGTGCTACCCAGGCTCTTGAGAGAGAAAAGGCACCAGTGATTTTACACAGCTCTGGACCCTGTATCCCAAAATGGTGAGCTACCAGGCAGGATGTGCCCATTTGTATAACAGTCAGATGATTCTTTGTGGGAGTAACCAACTATTATTTTTTATCTAACTTTTTATTTTAATTTTCAGAAATTCATCTTGTAGCTACATCATTTCCTCTTCTGCCCTCTTCAACTCTTCCCTTGATTCCTCACTCCCTTTAGAATTCATGACCTCTTCTTCTATAACTATTATTGTTTACATGCATGCACATGTGTGTGCACACATGCACACACACAACCAACTTAGTCAATGCAGGGTTGTACTTATGTATATATGTTTCAGACTGACCACTTGGAATTGGATAGCCCAATAGAGGGCTTGTTCCTCAAGAAAACCTTTCACCTCTCCTTCAGCAGCCATTAACTGTCTGTAGCACCTCCTCTAAGAATAAGGCCTTGTGACATTTCCTCCACTGACATTGGCATGGTGCCTGGTAAGCTCATAATTTGGGTATTTTTATGCTTCCATATTGTAATGATTTTATTTTTCGTCACAGCTGAATATAGTTCCATTGTGTATGTGTACCACTTTTTCATTGCTTATTCATCAGTTGAAGGATGTCTAGGCCGCTTCCATTTCCTAGCCAGTATAAATTGATTGGTTGATACAGAATATTCTTCTGTATATGTGTTGCCTTACTGATTAATGAATAAAGTTGTTTTTGTCAATGGCTTTGCAGAATAAAGTCAGGAAGGAAATCCAAAGAGAAATATAGAGAGAGAATAGACAGGCTCAAGAAGTCACCATGGACCTGCTGAAGTAGAAAAACACCAGATCTTATTGGTAAGCTACAGCCTCATGGCAATACATAGATTAACAAAAATGTATTGATTTTAGATGTAAGAGCTAGCTAGGAATATGCCTCAGCCATTGGCCAAACAGTGTTATAATTAATATAGTTTCTATATGATTACTTGGGTATAGGCCAGTGTAGTAATGAGGAGCGGCGGCCTGCATCCCCACAACCCGGCTAGTTTATACCCAAAATAACCACATAGAAATTGTATTAATTAAACACTTCCTGGCCCATTAGTTCTAACCTCTTATTGGCTAACTCTTACATATTCATTTAAC
>LOJH01053413.1:0-11331 GCA_001685095.1 Ellobius talpinus
AGAGAGAGAGAGAAGGTACCAAAACCCCCAAACACACCACAGGACAAAAAGTTCTTCTTAAATCAAATTCTATTTGCGAATTCAGCAAAATAATTTCTATAAAATAAACAGCAAAATATTTAAATAGGGTGGGTTGTATCTGTTTGCAGGGGTATTTGGTTTTAGACAGTTTCCAAAAATTACACACATTCAAGTCACCAATTCTCTTTAAAATACAGTATTAACTGATGAATTCAAATTCTTTATTCTAAAATTGTGATACTTCAATTATATTAATGACCAGTAATTTTTTATTTTTAAATTAGACCCTGCTTTGAATGTTAAAATTTTTGGAATGGAACAGGAGCTAGGACAATTCTTGCTTTCAAGTAAAATTATGACTGAGCAGAGAATCAGTCAAACAACTTGGTGCAGAGGTACTCAAAAGACTGTGGGTTTCTGACTTCTGAATTACTGGGGTCCAGCAGAGGACAGTTTGAGAAGTCACTTAGTAAGCTCTACCAAAGAACAAAACAAGCACACCAGATACAGTCTTCTACTAGGCTCCAGCCAGCATCCTGGCATAGCAAATTTTTGCATTTTTGTTTTAAACCTTTCAAAATTCCCACCACTAAATTGATAAATTTGTGTTCTTTATTCCACCCAGAGATCTGCACTATCAAACACGAGAAGGAACACATGTGCAATTGAGAACTGCCTGCTTACCACAGTTCTCCCCTCAGCCTGTATTTTATAGTCTAGGGTTTAAGAAGGAAAGCTCCAGGCAATGCAGTCTCCATGTAAGGATAACTGCAGTCATTATGGTAATATTTCCTCATTGGCTACACTAACTTGTGTGAAGCCATGCTAAATGTTACAGCATATCTATAGCTTCAAAGTGATTAACCTAACATCAGAATAAAAAGGCAATGAAAAAGATCTAGAAACATAGTACATCACCAATTTTCCACATCAACCAAATAATTAAAAGGTAACCAGCTTTACATTGCTCATAGTAAAATTGATTCCAGTGGCAAAGAATGAACACGAAAACTATTGGTGTGACATGAATGGGCTGTTTTGTTGCTGTTAACTTTTGTTTTTGTAAAGGAGGTGATCCAACTGCCACAAGGTAGGCAACACTGGCTGCAGAGTGCAGTGGGTATAACAAGAAAATTAATGTAGTTTTTGTAGATCTGTGAGTCATCAAGAAAAAAAAGTTTCTTAAGAATTAACAGTCAAACATTATTATATTATATACACCTTTGCCATTTACACATTAGCATCAGGCCATTTATTACAAAACACTATACACTTTCCACTGCAGGTGGGTTATATATTGATGCATATTTCTGCAGATAAGACAGTGAATAAACTCTCCAATCCATGTTGATTAGGAATAGTTTTTCTAGTTTTAAATATTAGCCAGACACAGAAAAAGTTGGACTGTAAGGCCTGGGTGCACAGTCTTGATGGAACCAGTTAATATGTGCATTTCACTGATCCTTGGTTTGAGGTGGGGACACTTCTTCACTGCCTTCATAATTTTCTTGTGCTCGTTGGCCAGTTCTCTGAGGGTTATTCATGTGATGTGCTGCTGGGCCTGTATATGGCTGTCCATGCACATGGTTATTCTGAAAGGGGAAAAAAATCTGGGCATTACAACTTTTCCATGGCTGGATCAGACTATGTATCGGTTATACAGAGGATGAGAGGTTGGTTCCCAGCACCCATGCTAGGTGGCTTATAACTGGCATAACTCCAGTTATAAGATCTGACACACCTGAGTCTCTGCAACTGATACTCCCTGGCATATATGCACAATACCATAATTAAACATGGTAAAATAAATCTAGGAAGAACCCAACCTTTTCAACAGCAAGCACACTTTAAAACCATGAGTTGAAATTGTTGTGAATGTAAACATGTATCTTATTCTTAGGACTTAACCTTTAAATACACCTGCCTGATAATGGAAACTGGTGGAAAAAGAAAAACCTTATGGGCAAATACAAACCTCAGGACCCTAAAGATCAAATGACTGGGTTAAGTCTGAAACAATATTTGTCCAAAGTGATTTTTAGTGTCAAATACATAAATTTAGGACTAGAGACAGCTCAAAAAATTAAATTCTATTATTAGTCTATGTGTAGGTATGTATAATACATATGGGAAGGTCAGAGGACAGCTTGAAGGAGTTATTTTCTCCTTCTACTATAACAGTTCTAGGTACTGAACTTAGGTGGGGCTTGTATGGTAAGTGCCTTTATCCACTGACTCTTTTGCAGATAAACCTGATTGTCTATGAAATCCATAGATGAAATTGCTTATGCAGACAGATTTTGTTTTTTGAAACAGGGTTTCTCTGTAGTTTTGGAGCCTGTCCTGGAACCCACTCTGTAGACCAGGCTGCCTTGAGCTCACAGAGATCCCCCTGTGCTGGGATTAAAGGTATGTGCCACCACAGCCCAGCTGCAGACAGAATTATTAGTTAATGCTACTGAAATCACAACAAGGTTGAAGAAAAAGTAACTAGGTTAAATTAGCTTTCTTAGGGCTGATCAAAGTAACTGTGCTGGTTCTCTAAATTTTTTTAAGGATAGGGACTAGTTGTGTATGTAGCTCTGGCTGCCTGAAACTATGTTAACTTTGCCTGGTGGCACAAGCCTTTAATTTCAGCACTCAGGAGTAGAGGTAGGTGATGTCTGAGTTACAGGCCAGTCTTGTCTATATAGCAAATTCCAGGACAGCCAGGGCTGCACACAAAAATAAATAAATGAATTTAAAAAAAAAGAGAGACTCATTGTGTCAACCAGGCTATCTCTGCCTCTTCCAGTGCTAGAATTAATGTGTCACAGCAACTGTTCATCTTTTTAAATGTCTGAATCTGACAGGGTTGAGGTTTTCTTTATAACTCCATAAGACAACTTAAGATTTTAGGCTTCATGTTCAATTATTCTAGATTATGAAAATAACTACATGGAACAAACACTAATTATTCCATGTGGTTCCATTTGTACCCTAAAACATAAGGCTGTCTTTTTTTTCCGAGACAGGGTTTCGTTGTAGTTTTAGAGCCTGTCCAGGAACTAGCTGTTGTAGACCAGGCTGGCCTTGAACTCAGAGATCCGCCTGCCTCTGTGTCCCAAGTGCTGGGATTAAAGGCGTGCGCCACCACTGCCTGGTACATAAGGCTGTCTTAAGTGCCATTCTCATGACATGCTTTTCAGGCCAGCAACACCTGGGAACTTGTAAGGATTATAGACTGTCAACAGATCTCAAGCGTCCCCACCTATTTTTTTTGTTGTTGTTTTTAAGACAAGGCATCTCTGTTTAACAGTCCTGGCTGCCCTGGAACTCACTTTGTAGATCATACTGACCTCGAATTCACTAATAGCCACCTATGTCTGCCTCCCGAGTGCTGGGATTAAAGGTTTGCAAGATAGGGTCTTAATATGTAGCCCTGGCTGGTCACAACCTCAGAGATCTGCCTATCTCTGTCTCATGAGTGCTGGGATTAAAGGTTAAGTCATCTACTCTTGGTGAGTTCTGGCACTCTACACCATGCTAGGAAGCTGGTGTCCATTGTGTACTACTGTCAACTGAAAACATTTGATTTGGTCACATCTACGTTTTAGGAATGTTCCCATTTAAGATATTATTTCTCTATCTACTTTTATAATTTTACAGTTATAATCACCTGTAGAAATATGTCAGATTCCCCATAATTTCTGTCAATGAAATCCCAGGCTAATTAAGCAACATTATTTAACTGCCGTATCTGTTTTCAGAATCCACTTATAGACTTAGCCTAACAAGTGTTATAATCCTTCACACTAAGCAATGATTATTTTATGCTGAGAAGAATCATGCAGTTTTACTCACTCTATACTAGTACAAGACATATATATTTGGTAAGGGAACATCACTGGGGCTGACCACACTACAACCATTCTTCTGATCATGTACCCAGAGTTAGTTCAGATAATCTATGAGTTCAGTCATGGAAAAGCCATCCTTTACAACTAAGCATGAAATTGGTTTTAGAGCTGTGGTTCTCAATCTGTGGGTTGCAACCCCTGGGTGTGGTCTGAATGACCCTCTCACAGGAGTCACATATCAGATATTTACATTACAATTAATAAGAATAGCAAAATTACAGTTATAAAGTAGCAACGACAATTTTATGGTTGTCTGTCACCACAACACAAGGAACTGACTGTATTAAAGGGTTGCAGCATTAGGAAGGTTGAGTACCACTGTAGAGGTTGTTAACCCCACTATCTGACTCCTGCTTACCTGCTGATATTGAGATCCAGGGGAATGGGGGTATAATGGGGCATCTTCTGGTGGAGGTGATTCATGCTCATCTGGGGCATCTTGGTCATCTGGTTCCTAATTTTAAAGAAAAAGAATTATGCAGACAACATCAAACTCACTTCCAACTCTGTTGACGTAGTAACAACTTTTAAAAACTGTTTATAACTTCTGCAATCTAAGGTTCAGGGACCCTCCCCAGTCACTGAGGGGGTGGAATACTATAAAGTGTCAGAGGAACAGGATGTCTGTTGTGAGACTCCATCTCCTACAAATGCCAGGGAAGCCACACACATGGCTGTCTAAACAAGGACATCAATAGATGTTAACATGGAAGGAGGAAAGTTCATGAGATTTTAAGCCTAGACAGAGAACTATAGGTAAACAAGGAATGCTGAAAGCAGGAAAATTATATCCCCTAGGGAAGAATCCCCTAATCATGTATCTAATACCAAATGGACATTCCTAAGGTAATAAACATGTAACTTTATACACACTGAACACGTTATTTATACATTAAGAATATAGATACATACAACATTTAAAGAAAAAGAAGCCATGACTCTAAGAGCAAGGGGTTGTGTGGGAATAACTAAAAGGGGGAAAATAATGTGGTTATATTTTAATTTGAAAAAATTGATCTCCACATGTGCTACGGTTCATATTCACACACATACAGAGTAAATGAATGATGTTAAAGGAGGAAGGAGATGGAGCTAGAGAGATGACTCAGAGTAAAGAGCACCAAAGTTCCAGTCTTTTTTTTTTGGCGGTTTTTCGAGACAGGGTTTCTCTGCAGCTTTGGAGGCCATCCTCGAACTAGCTCTTGTAGACCAGGCTGGTCTCGAACTCACAGAGATAAGTGCTGGGATTAAAGGCATGTGCCACCACTGCCCAGCCAGTTCGTCTTTTTTTTTTCCTTTTTCTTTCTTTTTGGTTTTTTGAGACAGGGTTTCTGTTTAACAGTCCTGGCCGTCCAGGAACTTGCTTTGTAGACCAGGCTGATGTCAAACTCACAGAGATCCACCTGTCTCTGCCTCCCAAGCGCTGGGATTAAAGGCATGCAATACCACTGTCCAGCCAAAGTTCAAGTTAATACGCAAATGGCAGTTCACAATAACCTGTTGAACTGCAGTTTCAGGGAATCCAATATCCTTTTTTTCTGGCCTCCATGGACACCAAGAAGGCACATGGTGCAGACATATATACAGACAAAACACCCATACACATAAAGATTTAAAAAACAATTAAAATTCATAATTTGGATTCTCTTAGAACAACTTGAGGTTATGGCACTGTAATTTCTCCAGAGGGAGGCATCCTGATTAACTTATCACTAAATATTAAAGCAAATACAACTTTAGCAAAAAAGAAAACCTTTAAGAAACAACACTACCATTAATACACAACCAGTGGCCTAATAAAGAATTACTTTGCTTTCTTCCATTTCTATCTCTTGAAGACTGGTGGCTTTTTTTACCTCCTCAGGACAGAGTTCACAAGCTTTTGCAAGTGTCATCCTAGCACTATGTGATCTCTCCAAGAAATAGCCATTTGATGTTTCATTGCTTTGCACTGGGGGAGACCAATTGTTGTAAGTGTACTGAGGATTGCCAGTGTATGGTCTTCTTTCGAGTTCATCTCCAAGCCATTCCACTGCCCAGGTCCATTTCCTTTTAAGATCTCCATTGCCCTTTAAAAGTAAAACCATATATACACTTAAGAGGATTTGGAATATCTCAAAGAAAATTTAAAATGACGACCACCCCCACAAACTCAGGATTGTTTTCCCCCCTTGAAATAAAGACTTGCTGCTATGTAGCTTAGGCTGTTGTTGAACCTGTTGTCCTCCTGCCTTAACCTTGAATATTGATTTTATAGATGTACACCCACCAGTCCTGGATTAAAACAAGATCTTAATGTCATTTTTGCTTATTGTTTGTGGTACTGGGGATTTAACTCCAAGGCTTTGAATATTCTGGGTAAGAAGTATACCACAGAGCTATATATAGCCTTAGCCTTTAAAACAGGATCTTTAACTCTGATTCAAATTTCTATGAAATTACAAGAAAATACCCTCACCTGCAGGATTTGGTAGGCAACAGGACAACTGCTAAAGAGAGCTACCATACATTTTATACACTGGTATGCTCTTTTTTGATAGTGATTCTTAGAACGCTGGATTGTGTCAAACAGCCCATCTCGGTCATCTGGAATTCCTTTAAGGGCATTATGAATTCTGAAAAACAATCAGAAGATAAAAACTTCTAAAATCTAAGAGAAGCTAACATTTATTGAGTGCTATTACATGTCACCCAGTAAATGCCTGTGAGTTCAGTTGTTTCATACTGGACAGCAAATATTAAACCTTGGAGAAGGTGACAAAATAAACAGCTTGCCTAGGGTCATACAGTTGCCAACCAATCTGACTCAAGTCTGTGCATTTAACTTTACTTGTTCAAATTGCTTTTCTTATGAAGTTTAAATACATTACCAGAAGCAAAGTCAAAACACTCAAGAATAACAGAAACTTAAAAAAAAGTTAAGAAACAAGTTCACAAACTCCGTAGTTGAGAATAATTTGCTTTATTTTTGTCTTTTGTTTTTTGAGAAAGGGTCTCATTATGCAACAAATGGCTTTGACCTCTCAATCTGACTGTCAGTCTCTCAACTACTGAGATTATGTTTGTACCACCATGCCCAGTGCCTATTTTGTGTTAGACATTAACTGCCAATAAACAAAATGACATACCTGTAAGACTAAGTAATCATTCAGCCATAAAAAGGAAATAAAATACCAATATATGCTATAATGGTAAATGAACCTTGCAAACATTACACTGAAGGAAAATAATTGCTAAAGGAAAAAATGCTAAATGTTGTAATTACATTTTGGCAAAATGACAGTAAAAGGCAAACTCACAGAAGAAAGGAGATTAATGGTTGTCAGGACGGGAAAGGAACAAGAGTGTCTAAATGGCTACAAGCTTCTTGCTGTTTGATCTAAGATACTACATATAAATCCTACTTCTCAATTTTTTTGAGGGGGAGCGGTGCTGAGGGTGAGGGCTGGCGCAACCCATGTTAGATAAGCTCTCTGTCACCAAACCACCCCTAATCCTTACCTTCATTTTTGTAAACTTATATAAAGTGCTAAAACATTACTTTCCACTAATATCAATAGTTTTCCAGATACCATCTTTAAACAGTATTAGCTTGATGTTGCTTCCTCATGTCTAACAAAGCAGGACACATGGGAAGACATTATGACAAACCTTCCTTCTTGGTTTTTGTCAAAACGGGGTTTTTCTGTGCAGCCTTGGCTGTCCTTTGTAGACCAGGCTGGCCTCGAACTTACAGAGATTCACCTTTCTCTATGAGATGATTTTCAAGCTTGAGTTAAAATGACTACTTTCTTTCTCACAGTTAATCCAACTTGTTTTCAACATATTATATGTTAAAAAGAGAATTTAGATATGTTTAACTAGAAAGCTACAAATTCTTTTCTACTTTTTGAGAAAGGATCTTGCTATGTAGTCTTGGCTGGCTCAGAACTCAAAGGGATCTGCCTCTGCATCGGAATGCTGGAATTAAAAGTTCATATATGCCATTACTCCCTAAAAGCTATAATCTCTTACATTGTTTTAAGAAGGAAAATACTAGATGCTAAACTACATTAAAATTATCTCAGGAGTGAAGTATCAATGGTGACAGCTTTGAACATTTTGCCTCCAAGAAAACAGTTTGCTTACTGCTATTTTTATAATAGTAATTGGAAACACATAATGCTAAAAAGATAATTTGATAAGTTTGAATCTGTAAATTCTGGCATTTGCAATCTTCCACTAAGACTAAACATTGGCATTAAAAAAAGGTTTAAATTATTTTATGTGTAGATGTAGGAGTGGTTTTCCTGCATTGTATGTATATGTGCCTGGTGCCTTTAGCAGTCAGAAGAGGGTTGTCAGATCCCAGAGAACTGGAGTTACATACAGAGGGTTTTGAATCACTATGTGGGTGTTAGGAACCAAATGAGTCATCTCAAAAAGATGGCCAAGCCATTCTACAGCCCCAAGAATGGATAATCTTAAAAATCAGTACTTCAAGTGCTTTGTTAGCTATCTGTGACCATGAATAAAGTTGCAAATAATTCAAGTTGCCTAGAACTAGCACTTTCCTAGCAGAGGTTGAATAAAGTGACTCTGCTTTGTTTCCCCTAACTCTGAACAACTATTTGTTTTTGCTGTTTTAAATGGTGTACAAGCATAGCACTGAAGTACAGCCTAAGTGCTCCTAAGCTGTGATGCATCTTACAGAAGATGTGTACTAGAGAAGCTCACATCAGCTGTAAATTCAACGTTAATGAGTTAGCAGTAATCTATTAAGATAACCAATACATTTCCGTATGGGCATGCGTGCGCGCCTGCCAGTGGATAGCTGGAGAGAACTGGTTTTCTTTTCTTTCTGGTTTTTTGAGACAGGGTTTCTCTGTAGCTTTGGAGCCTGTCTTGGAACTAGCTCTTGTAGACCAGGATGGCCTCAAACTCAGAGATCCGCCTGCCTGCCTCCTGAGTGCTGGGATCAAGGGCATGCGCCACCACCGCCCAGCAAGAATTGGTTTTCTTTTAATCACGTAGTACTAAACACAGGTCATCAGGCAGAAGCCAAGTACCTGAGTTATTTTGTTGCTCCACCTATGATCTCTCCNCTTTGGAGCCTGTCTTGGAACTAGCTCTTGTAGACCAGGATGGCCTCAAACTCAGAGATCCGCCTGCCTGCCTCCTGAGTGCTGGGATCAAGGGCATGCGCCACCACCGCCCAGCAAGAATTGGTTTTCTTTTAATCACGTAGTACTAAACACAGGTCATCAGGCAGAAGCCAAGTACCTGAGTTATTTTGTTGCTCCACCTATGATCTCTCCNCCCGATTAAGACAAGGCCTCCCTACAACAGCCCTGGCTAGTTTGGAACTCAGAAATCTGCCTGCCTCAGCCTCCCAAGTGCCGGGATTAAAGATCTGTATTCTCTGTGCCCTTCTCACCTAAGAGACTACCTTTGTGTCATGAGGTTAGTTCTAAAACTAATGTAATCTAAAACTAAAATAATTCTTAGGCGTAAATGAATTCACATGTATACAAAAGTCTATTGATGGTTTTCTTTAGGTAAAAAACAATTCAGTTGAATGATGTTTAAAGTATTTTTACCTGTGAGTCTGCCAGGAGTCTTCAATCAGTAAGATTTGTAAAAGCAGATCCAAATAGGGTCGGAGTTCATAAGTATAGGAATATGCAACCTAGAAATAGGTAAGACACAGTGAATAATGGATAAGTGGGTAACAAATCAAGTCATAGAGATTTAGCAATGGTTATGGTTTCTTAACCTGCCAAAGAAGTTCACTGAGGACGGTAGATGAGAACTGAGGATTCTCCCAGCAGCAAAAGCGAAGCAATTTGACGGTCTCATCAGAGTTACTGCAGTCTTCAATAATTTTCTTCACATAACTTGTTCTCACAAATAAAATATCTACCACATTTTGTTGAATTGGCATTATAGGTTGTGATAAATTAGGATCACCAAAAGGATTTGGAAGAGAAGGATTACCTACAATACAGATTTGTCACCAATGAACAACCAATAAGCTTCTCCACAATAACAATGCAGACTTCTAAGAAAATAGCCTGTGAATGTTTTAGAAAAATGAGCTGTAAAAGTCAAGTTTCCTAAGCATAATGAAGAAACGTAGACTATGCACTACAATGATCAGATATACTAACATGAAAAATTTTAGAAATTTAACGCAGAAGAAAGCAGAAAAAGACTCATTAATGTGAAAAAGTACAGAACTTGTAAATACTATAAAATGTCATAAGCATAGACCTTCCTTCACATCCTTACTTTATTTATCTTCGGTATTATATTTAATTTAGTTCTAGATCTGATCCAGAGTATTCAAAACTATTGCCAAGGATACATTACCATTGATAGAAGACTGCATTCTTGAGGAGACATTGCAACACCGGATTAGCTGTGACACTACTGAGTATAATTTGCCTAATTCAGCATACTGATATTTAATCGGAGGACCAGGACCTTCATCTAAGGACACAAGCATAAAAGTAGCAGGCACACTCAGTTTCAGCAGCTGTGTCTTCTCTGCCACTCCTGCAGTCAAAAGAGAGACAGGAAACAGGCAGAAGAAAATGGGGAAGAAAAACATTAGGATAGAAAGAACTTTGTGAACAAAATCAGCAGTTATTAGCCAGCTTGCTCTGTAACTCCCATGTCTCAACCCTTTCAGGTTGGAATTACAGGCAAGCCATCATATTCCACTCAGCATATACTTGAGTTGTAAGGATTTGAACTCTTGTACAAGCACTTTAACTGCTGAGCCACCTTTCTAACCCTGGTCTATCACCTTTTTTCTTTTTTGGAGATAGGGCTTCCCTATATAGTCCTAACTCTTCTAGAAGTTACTATGCAGACCAGGTTGGCCTCAAATTCAGAGATTTACTTACATCCGGTATTATGCCTAACCCTTGCCTATCACTTTATAATCAGGAACACATTGTTCTTACTTGGATTCAGACTTATTTAACTATGATAAGAAATTTACCACTTTAGAAGTTTCTATACAAAACAGTGATTATGCTGGGCGATGGCGGTGCATGCCTTTAATCCCAGCACTTGGAAGGCAGAGAGAAGCTGACCTCTGTGAGTTCAAGGCCAGCCTGGTCTCTGAAACTACAGAACCCCCCCCTCACACACACACACACAAAATCAAAACTACAGAAAAACCCTGTCTGTCACACACACACACACAAAATCAAAAAAACCCCAGCAACACTAACAAACAAACCAGTGACCATTTGACTATGATTTAACTGAATATGTAGACAATAGGATAGGGAAAACTCTATAGCCTGGGAAATACGAAGTCTAGATATGAACTAGACTGCAGCCCCTACTAAACTAAATGAGAAATAGGGTGCTGTAGGAAGTCTTACAGCCAGTGGTTACCCACCCACTGGGGCGTGGC
>LOJH01053414.1:0-12193 GCA_001685095.1 Ellobius talpinus
GCAGTTTCTTTATTAACCAATGAAAGTAACACATAGACAGATGACCCTCCAACACCAGACCTGACTTGTTATTTTAAGGGAAAGATGAACTTTATAACAGTAACCTACACTATAACTTAATTTTTAAAAATGTATTTTGTGAATACAAATGTTTTGCCTGATGTATGCATGTGTACCACTTGTGTGCCTGGTGCCCACAGAGGTTCAAAGAGGATATCAGCTCCCCTGAAACTAGTGTTACAGATGTTTATAAGCCATTATGGGTGCTACAAATCAAATATGGGTACCGTGCAAGAACAGTAAGTGCTCTTAACCACAGAGCCATCTCTCCAGCCCTGAACAAATATCTTCTTATAAAGTATCCATAAGGAGAAAAGGCAGGAATGCTCAATCCACTCATTCCCACTAATCACATTAAAATGAATGAATTATCATTATTCTTTATAAACCTTTCAAGAATATCCTAATTTCTAAGATGGTATCCACATGATAGAATGCATATAAAAAGTGGAATTTTAGTAAAATAAAGCTCTGCCATTAAGTAGTAAGTAAAGAACCAGAAGTTCAATTATATGGAATTCAGATTGTGTTCTGTATGGAAAAATGGGAAGCAATCTCTTCATAAATTTTCTTGGAAAGGACAGAAGGCTGTGAGGCCCGATACACAAGACATAAATAGACTGAATCAAACTGATTTTTTCCCTCATAATTTCTTGTATTGTGTGGAGGATACAGATAATGAATTACTTTATCACAGTGAATTAAGTACAGCATTACAGTGAAATAAATTGCAGTGGTCATTTAGTAAAATGATAAATTACTTAGAACCAATGAGAGGTTAAGAACTTGACAATAAAAGAATGAAGGCTGGGTGAGAGATGGATAAACTTGACAGATGCAGTTGAAGAACTTGTCTGTTATCATTATTCTTCTTATTAATATGTATATACATATACATACACACACCCGCATGAATATGTGTGCCCAGGTACCCTCAGAGGCAAGAAACGGGGGTCAGATTCCTTTGATCTAGGGTTACAGGTAGGTGTGAGCTGCCTCAGATGGGTTCTGGGATTGAACTGTAGACTTCTGCAAGATGAGTCAGTGCTCTTGGCCATTGAGCCATCTCTCCAGCTAAGAGCTCACCTGCCATCTGTGATTGTTGTCAATTATAATATTGGTTGTGGATCTGACTGTATCTGTAATCAACTAAAGCCCAAGATGCTAGGAGTGCCTGAAAGGGATTTTCTTGACTGAATAATTTGAGGTGGGAGAAGACACCCTAAATCTGGCCCACACCATCTACTGGCAGCCCACACAAAAGCAACTAGGAAAAGGTGGCTTTTGCTTTTTACCTGTTTGCTCTCTCTGGCAAGGGCAGCTGTCCTGTTGCTGAGGCCAATATTAAATCCAACTCTTTAGGATGCCAATCATAGGCTGAAGACCAGTAGCTCTCCAGAAATCCTTCAGGGCTCCAGTACCATACAGAGACTGCAGAGACACGCAGCCGAGATGTTAGTGGACTGACAGCTTCTGCATTGTCGGCCTTTGTGTGGTGAGGCGGACATTGCTGGACTTCCTAGACTATGTCTTGTGAGCCAGTCTAATTTATTCCCCTTATTGTCAGTTGTGTCAGCTCTTTTCCTTTGGAGAACCCCAACTACAACATATCCCAGAGCAGCAAGTGAGTTACAAGTGCTCATAGGAGTCAGGAATGAGCACACGAGGAAACGAGACTCATTTTGAATTTTAATGTCTCATGCAAAGTACTTCATTTTACGAGCAACTTAATATATCCTCATGGAGTCATTCGTATTCCCTGAAAACCCAAATTGAAGATCTACTCTTTAAAAATCATACTATCTTTTAAGGTTTCCACAAAATCCTTTTTTCATGTTCATGACAAGAAGTTATTTCTTATGTTCTCTTCCCTTCTGTATGCTTTACAAAGTTACCTGCTTCTGACATTCAGTTGTGGGATACAGAACCACCAAACCACTCAATTCCATAACACAAAAATCACAAAGTTATTAAAAGAAGGTTACAGCAAAAACTAGAAATATTGTGTGAATCTAAATATTCGGCAATGACTGTGACTATAACAGGCACAAATGTATGATTTTTATAGTAATCATTAATTATAATCGAAAATTATTTTTCTGTCATTAACTCAAACCATTGCTGTAGATGTGTAGGAAAATCGGGAGTTCATTGCTCGAAGAGTCTAGTTAAAAGTTTACTGCTCTTGAAAACAGCTTGACTTGGGCCATTTGGTGGCTTTAAAACACTGGCACATTCTGAGATTCGTACTTCTTCATCTCGTTTGCAATGCTGAGACTGATGTGTTCTTCCAGTCTTATTCTGAGGTTTATTCTATAGCCTATGAATATATTGAGCCATCAGCTCATCTCTTTTCTATAATAATCAAGCAGTTTAGAATTATCTGCACATGTGTATGGTAGTGAATCTGAGAAAATAATTACTGACCTCCAAATACGAGGCTTATACTGTGGAAGATGCAAAGAAAGAGAAGACCTGTCCCCAACAGTCCCTCTTCTTGAAGTGGTGGTGGCACTAACTCACACCCTTGTTGTGACCTAAACTTACTCTAATGTATCAATAGGGCTAGACAGGGTTGAGGGCCCATGATGCAATCTCTTGTAAGTGCTTAACTCTGTTACCAGGCATCAACAGCAGCCATATACTGCATAAAGAAAGGAGCACTTCAGGTTGACTTCTGACCCCAGTCTGCTTTCCAGGAAAACACTACAGAACTGAATAAAATGGCTGATAACTTAGGACATTCTGCAATTAATAGGATCCTTGAAAAAATATTTTTGCCGCTTTGTTCAAAATACAGTATAGCAACAACTGATTTTAAAAAAGAAGCCATGAATTTGAAAGAGAGCAGAGACAGTATAAGAGAGGAGTTGGAGGAAGAAAAGGAAATGGATAAATAATGTAATTATAATATCAAAAGATTGAAAGAAGTAATTAAAAATGAGAGAGAGTGTCACACTTCTCACTCTACAAAAGCTTCAAGAGCTGAGTAGGAGTTGGAGGAAGGATAGTTATTCCAATAGAAGTATTCCTTGTTTACCAAGTATTTTCTCAGTTGAGTGTGAATTGGGCTAGCCTGGAACAAGCAAGGCTGAAGTCCCTTTGTGTCTGGGTTGATGGCAGAAGAGCAGAAGAGAAAGAAAGAGCCAACACAATCTCTCTAGCACCAGGAGGCTCAGGTTTGCAGAGACACGCTCAGGTCTTATGTTAGAAAGATTAATAGTGAATGTTTACCACCATAACAAGAGCAAAACTCATTATTTATTAGTTGCTATGAAGACAATGGGCTGTCCCACAACTGGAGGCCTGTAATTTTCATAACGTCCCTTTTAACTTTGAGTGATGTTTAACAGCTCAATTATGTATCAAAACACTTTATACTATTTACATTTTTACTTCATTTTTAATAGTATTTGTTTTAATTAAAATATATTACATCATTTCCCTTTTTTCCTTCAACCTTTTCCTGTCCTTTCCCTTCAACTCCTCCCATTCCTTCCTTACTCCCTCTCACATGCATGGCCTCTGTTTCTTTGTTTATTATTGTAACAAGCACACATGTACACATGTGTGCACACACACACACACACACACACACCCTGCTGAGTCCCTTTTGCATTGTTGTATATGACTTCAGGGCTGAGCACCTTCTATCTGCTAACAAGTTAGGGAGGCTTATGGAGAAGACCGACATTTCCTCTCTCAGCAGTTGTTAATTGCCTATAGTTCTTTGTATGATGTGGACTCTGGGAGATTTTTCTCTTCCATGTCAGAACATCCACTAGTGTTGTGTGTTGCTTATTTTTTTAGGTACATGAGATTAATAATCATACCACTGCGCACGTGCTCTGTGCTATATCAGAGATCTGGAACCAAGTCAGAAGAATTTTTAAACTCATTTTTCCATCTATATTTTTTCTCAACAACTTGGAACAGAGCTTAGTGGTAGAATGTTTGCTAGTTTACATAAGGCCCTAAGGACTATTCCAAATGCAGCAAAATTAAAGTTATATCTTTTTATAAAGTTGATAGTGTACATAAACATTTGGTGTATGTAAAAAGAAGTATGTTTTAAGTACCATTGATGCTGACCTGTTTGGTTTGTTTTATTATTGTAAAGATTTATTTTATTTTTAGTTATGGATTTATGCACATGAGTGCAGGTACTAGCAGTGGCCAGAAGAGGGCGCCAGATGTTCTTGAGCTGGAATTACATGCTGTTGTTGCAGCCTGATGTGAGTGCTGAGACCTAGGTTCGCCTGTCCTGCAAAGCAACAAGGTTTCAGCCACCAGGTCTCTCCAGCTGCTGACCTGTTTGTCATTTACAAGCAAAATGTCAGAGCATCTCCAGCTGGAACTTTTCTAGTGTCTAAATCGTCTTTCCCTCATTGACAGTCTCTATAGCCTCATATCCTTTCCACAAGATGTGATTAGACTTTTGCCCTGACAGTGTTGATCCCTCTTTTTGTAAGAACTAGGATGACCTAGTGAGAAGCGGAGACTCTGAAACTGTTGCCCTCCAGGTCATGTGAACTCATGTACAGGTATCATGGGACTACCTTAGTAACAGTTTAGTCCCACGATGCCTGGCTGTTTCTCAGGCTCTACTTAAACATGCCTTACACCACGCCCCCCACTATCTGAAATGCCTGAATAATTTGGAAATGAGAATTACCATTTATAATTAATAAAAGTTTCTTACTAGATGAGAAATTTAAGTCTGTCCACACTTGGTTTTTTTCCTTGCAACCACTACAAACTATATAATTACTATTGATAAAGTTATTTATAGAAGTGAATGACAGTTTAGTAATGATTTGTTTTGGAAGGTAGGTTTTATGTGACACATTTTTGTTAGTCATGGTTTTAGTAATGACATTACTTCATTATATATCAATACTGTACACACAGGATACCTACAAAAGGTCCTGTAGGTGCAATGACTCTCAGTTCGATTTTAATGATGGAACAGAAAGACCCAAATCAATCAACATTCGGGGAATACGAGTTTAGACAGAATTCCATTCCACCTTTTCTGAGACTCTCCTTCTGTACATACAGTATCAAAAAAACGAAAGAGAGAAAATTGCCTTCACATTTTAGTGTTCATATGGATAACGGCGTCAGAAGACAGACGCTGTCGGTGTCACCGCGCTGCACTGTTTCTCCAGGCTACTGTGCTGGTGCTCTGACAACAAATGGTTAAAGAGCTGTTCAGTGACAGTGGCGCTGAACTATTGTGAAAGCCTCACACCCAGGATGCTGGCTGATACTGTCCACATGGTAAGTGTCAGGACCACTGCCACCTCACCAAGGCTTAGCCCTTCTGGCTTCCTATTCTATACATAAGCTCCCACTGCCAGCTAGTCTTCCACACACAATAAGCGCGACAATGAAAAGTATGATGTATCCTCATCGTACATGAAATCAAGGTGAGCCGAGAAGTTCTCCTATGCTATCAGCATTTACATAACAGCTTGACTGTTTTCTAAGACAAGAAAGGTCAAAGTATTTACCGTGCTACTCATCTGCCAGCGCTTCAGTTTTGCTCTGGATAATGTGAGGGTGACTTTAGATATTTGACATTTTATTGCTCCCTTTCCTTGCCTCCGTTCTACAAATGTAAACTGAAGGCTGAGGGCCTACCGTGACGGGAAACAAGAACAAAGGCTCATGGTCTTCCGCCATCTAGAGTAAAGAAGCCACGGAGCAGGCCGGCGGTGTCCAGAGTAACAGTTTCCCTGTCCTGATTTCACTACAGGATGTATAGGCTCCCTGATGGTGAAAGGGCTGCCCAGGTGTAGGCACCTGAGTCTGGCAGTGTCCTGCTCACCTGCTGAGGTAGATGAGGGGTCTGAGGGTGGGTACAGGACAGGATGCTAACAGTCCTCCGCTCCCCAATCCTAGCCTCATCTCTTCGTGGAAATTTAGAGAAGACACAGGGCGTGGACCTACAGACAACACATGGTACCAGAACCTGTGCTGTTTCCCTAGGTCAGTTGTTAAGTACCCAGGGCCATTCCCTGGGAAGCCAGATTGGAGCACATGGAAAATAGAGTGTTTGGGATAGAGTGAAATATGCCTCGTCTTTGAGGGAAGGATGAGAGTTTTCTCCCCACATTTCTCTGCAGACTGGATCCCAAGTTGCAGATCTTGTTGAGATGCTGGTGATGATGGACAAGCATTTCTAGGAAATCAATGACCACAAAGCCTGAACAAAGGCAGGGAGAAGTATCTTTCTCTGGAAAGGCCCCGTGTCTGCAAGCCACCGTTCAACTCTGCAGACTCAGTGAGGTCTTGGGGAGTATGATCTTGGGAAGCAAGAAACAAACTAACTAAATAATTAGAAGTTAGCATCAAACAAGGGGAGTGGAGTTCCCATACTACTTTTTATTTTGTGCTATCAAATATCTATCAATGTAACTGGAAACATAGTAACTGTGGAGAGCCAAACTAGGCAAGATTATCTGTTAAAAAAAACCTAAACTAAAGGTGCTGAGTCCAAATCAAACTTCGATTAAAATCTTTTTCATACTTTTGACTTTGCTAAAAAGATTTTGCTTACAATGCATTATTAACTTGGAGTTCTAGCCCAAGACAGTGTCACCTGGGGTAAATAAATAAACCACAAATGCAGAATAATGGTCAGAAACACCACTCACTGGTGATTCTGCTTGACAGCCGTCGGAGGAATTTTCTAATACGAAACAAAGTTAATGGGATACTTGGCCTCGCGGTGGTGATGATAAGTCTGCTGGAGGAGCCGAGGGACAGGCTCTTAACTGAGTGTATTGTCCCAGGGTTCCTCATCACTGAGCAGCAATTGCTCACCCAGGTCCTGTATTCCTCGACTGACTCCATTGTGTCTTATCCGAGTCTTCCTGGGATGACATTGTCCTGTGTGCTGCTGCTTTCTCTCTTACTCTGTATGTAAGTGGAATGCCACACAGTAGGCTAGCAAGAGTACAGATAGCAGCAAAGTAGGGAATTCATTAAACTGAGATGTCCACATTTATCTCAGATCTGGGCCATTGTTATTCACTTTGCTGTCTTCACGGGGTATGCTACGAGCCTGTCTCTGTCACTCTGGGCTCCTCTGTTTCCTCTTGTTGTCCTTATTGTTACCCTACGATTTTGCTCACCTTGACCATGGTGGAAAGCATTGCTATGAATATGCCACTTTTCCTACACACTTGGGATTTGGCCCATTCACCAATGAGTGGCATCAGGACAATGTGACTACCCAGTTCTGTCATTTACTTTTGGTATTATTTTAATTGCGTGGAATCACAGGCTGCAGTTTGATAATTTGGTAGATGTGCACCTTGTGTAAAGAGCAAACCAGAGCGGCGAAGCGACAGTCACTGCTCTCTTGGCTCTGGGGTGACAGTCTCTGCCTCCCTGCGCTGCTCAGATGAGGGTGAGTGTGCAGAACACTGGCTTCTGTTTCCTCTTGTTGTTCATTATTGAGTTCTCCCCCCTCTCCGGTCTCAACTGCACTTTCACCTTTTCTATGCTCTTTTAACTTCACCTTTCATGTTTACACAGTTCCTTCCTCTCTTTTTTAAAGAAATATTTTTCTTTTCATTTTTGTTTTTTGACTGGGTCTTGACGTGTCACCCAGACTAGCTTGAATACCTAGCTCTCAAGTGATGGAGTGACAAGCATGTGTTGGGGCATCGATTTTCTAAGACTTCCTTTGACATGTCGGTTCCTGCTGTCTCTCATGTCCTTGAACCTCTGTGAGGCAGTGGCTCCTTCCTTTCTAACTTGACTCTTCATAAAGAGGGATTATCTTTGGATTTCACCAACTATGAAACAAATATTTTTGAAGAGTTGCGTCTGTCCAAACCATGTGCCAAACTCTGACTGTAATTGCCAAAACAGAGAGTAACTATTTCAATGGCATTACCTTTACAGTGGATATCATAAGTAATGTAAAGATGATTAAAGTATATAGGAAGGTGTGGACAGACTGTACACAAACACTACCCTCTTTTATATAAGGACTTGAACACCGTGGAATTGAATTATCCATAGGGAACCCTGGAGTCAAATCTCAGTGCATGATCTAGTCTTCTAAGGGTTGCTCTTTCATGAAGTCACAGGTCTGAGATCTTTCTGCTCAGGGATGATTTCAGAAAGCCAAAATCTGTGATGCTTCTATGACAGAATAAATACCATCAATGTCTTTATTGTTTCGCAGGAGGTCCATAGCATGAGTGACAACGTGGCTACCATTTTCCCTTAAGAAAAATGTCTGGCAGGATCAGAACTTATCTAGGTTTCATGAAATGAAAGTTGCCTAGAAAATGGAATATGGCTTAGTCAAGAATTCATCCAGATAAACTTTGGGAAAGTTTCTGAGAGATTATAATCATGCTGTGATTGGCAACTCATCAGATGTGCATGCTTTTGTTAACTGCACTCAATCATATCCAGTTATATGCAGTTATGAATTATAGCACCTGTCCTAACACTGTTTTTCCTCTTTGCTAGAATTGTATCTTGTCTTAATTTATTTTTGCAAATTCAGTGGAAATAAGCCCTTAGGAATAAACTAAAAATAAAGTCATGTTTCCAAGTTTCAAAACTGTCTGCTATTATTTACAAAAATGTATGTATCCCAGTAAACTTGTCAGAGAGTTGCTAAATTAGCCCACAAAGGAATTAAAGTCATTTGAAAATTCTGAAGTATCTGGACATATGTAGTTTCTAAAAGCAAAATAATTCTCATTAGTCAAAAGCTCCTTGTTAGTTTTTTATCATGTGAACAAAATGTCTGTGCATTAAAGCATTCTCAGGACCTCAAGGATGAAGAACACTTGAGCAACTTTTACAGGAAAGCAAGGTAGTGTGTATCTTATCTTCCTGGGGAGGGTGGTGGAATAGACTTGAGATTATTTGGGGAAATTTGTGGGATTTTTCTAGTCTTTAAAATCATTGAAGCATAACTTTCTCTTTCTGTATAATTAAAAATCCGAATACTATATTAAATGGCTCGTGTAAGAACCTATACTAATCTTTGACTAAATACTCAAAATATGACATTTATTACATGGATTTACTATGTTAGTATAGTGTGGTTTGAATATGAAATGCCCCCATAGGCTCATCTGTCTGAATGTCTGAACACTTACTCTTCAGCTGAGGTCAGACTTTAAGGTGGGACGTTCCTGATAGAAGTGGATCACTGAGGTGGGCCTTGAGGTTTTGTTGTCATTTTAGCCAAGACACACTTCCTGTTGTCTCCTTGTGACTGTGGACGCCCTATGTCCTGTCCCCTCACACTTCTGTCTCCATGCTGTCCCCACCACAGTAGGCTGTGTCCCTTCTGACTGTGAGCCAGAACAGACCTTTCTCCCCTTAAGTACCTCTTTGTTCCTGTGTGGTCACAACCACATAAACAGTCACCAGTACATAACACAAAAGTAGACATTAGAAAACAAAATGTTTCATTTCTCAAACTTTTCCCCAGTTTACCCACGTGGTGTTACACTGGGTGTCACTGAAATCAAGTAAAAGGACACTTGGGTTTCAGTAGATATTAGTGTAGAGGTGTTCTGGAAATTTCTGCAGTGTCTTATCCATCATTAGCTTTAGGCTGACGTCCCATTAGGATGCACTGTATTAGGTCCAATAAGAAGCCCAGGTTTGAGAAACTAAGTTCCTCTTTAGCTTCAGCATCTTCCTTGCTTGCTCTGTGGACCAGGACAGGCACAACTGGTTCCTTTCTCAGTCAGCACTCTGTTGGTGACTACATCAGCTAGGATACATGCTTTCTCTGAAATCAGGACAGCCATATATATGACATTTCATGGAGGTCTTCTAATCTCTTCTTCCTTTCCCTGAAGCTTTATAAGATTTGGGGAATAGAACACTTTTGAAAGGAAAGCTGACATGAAAGATAAAGGCCACAGCAAGTGATGGAACAGCTTCTCCAACCTTCAGAAACAAATACTTCTATCAAGCACCCACATAGTATAGGCAAGGGCCTGGGTTCAATATGCAATGCCATTTTTTTAAACATTACATCTATAAAGAATCGAGTGATTTGTTCCACAGTACATCTCTCAGATAACACTCAGTTGTTACTAGTCCAGGAAATTATAATTAATTAGTATTAGCAATATAATGATCATAGTTGGAAGAAGGACGACACACTGTTATGCCAAGGACTTTGTTAATATTAAAAATGTAAAAAGTTTGTGTGGATAATTGCTATTGTAATTTTAGATTTACAGTTGAGTTATGTCATCCTGCTGCATTGTGCTGTTACTGCCTAGAGTTTAAACTCTATAGGTCTAGCCTGCCCATTTGTCTTCATCTGTGCAGAAGTTTGCATGATCCTGAGGCTTTTCCAGATGTTGCACTGGTACCCTGAGTTTCACGTTTCTTGCTGGTTAGGATGTTGGACATTTGATATTTTTTGCGCCATTTTTTCTGGAAAGCCAATGTATTTTTATTTGTTAACATCTACTGTTCTTGTTATTTAAGCAACAGCTTTACTAATTGCAGCGTATGTCTCACATTGTCAAAGAATCGCAAACATGCCTTTAAACTCCATAACTGACCACAGGAAATACTGTGTAGATTTTAGATGCAATGCCGGTAGATAACAAAAGAGAAAAACTGTGCAGACAGAATCAATAATTAGCAAACCCATCGCTACTATCCATCCTGGTGATGCAAAGTCACTCCAATGTCTAAGACAACGCGCGTGATGCTTCTGAAGTCTGGGAAAGGCAGAGGCAAGGTGTCCGCCAGGCACTCTTGCTTGGGAAGCACTGTCCAGGGCCCATGTGGCCATCCACACTTTTTATCGGTTATTCTGGAATAAATAGATTTTGAATGTTTGGTCCTACCTCCCAGACAGAATTCTCTGCTTTAAAACAGTTTTAAATGTTGTTTTCTTGCTAGGAGTGCTCAGCTGTGCTTGATCGGAGGAGCTTGCCTAAGACACTAGGACACCTGCTGTCTTTGTTAGCCTTCTCTGCCCCAAGCACACCTCCTACCTCTGTGGTCCTGCTGGATTCTGACATTGCAGACACAAGACCTAAACGTGTTTGCTCCTTTCTTTGCAGACTTTCGCTCTTTAAAGGAGAAAATGAGTAAATGTTAGCAGCACTGGCATGGCACTTGGTTTGCCCTACATACAGATGTATCCAGTTGTTTAGTTTTAACTGTGCTCTTTAAACAATGGCTGCTACCTAGAAAAGATGCGATAGAGACGCTTGCACATCACATTTATTGCAGCAGCCCTCACAATGGCAAGGATACAGAACAAGTCCAGGCATTCATCAATGATTGACAGAAAAAGAAACTGGGCTACATGCACCCCTTCTGAGGCTCAGGGAACACTGCAGAAGAGAGCAGAAAGGACATAGGGACAGAAGGTAAAAGCAACTGGGAAAGTCCTCCGGGTAAGATGGGACCAGAGCCACAGAAGTCGGAGATGTCAGTGCTGGACCTGCAGGAGTGAGCTCATGAGCAGTCTACCCTGGTAGAGGGTCAGGAGGGGGCTTCCACCTTTCACTTCTAAACTAGTTGCTGTTAGTAGATTCAGGGAGAGAGAAAGAGAGATAGAAAGACAGAGAGAGTCATTGCCTTCAGCTGTGAATCTACTAGTGACACAGATGCCCCAGGTAAAGTAAATGGTTTACGACAAAATAAAAAGGAAAAGGATTATTAGGGATTGAGGTAGTTTATAGGGGTAAGGTGGAGGTGGGGAGGGGTAGTTTATAGGGATAAGGTGGAGGTGGGGAGGGAAGCTCAGGGAGATGGTAATCAGAAAACAGTTTTTACATGTATGAAATTGTCAAGAAAGAAAGCCATTACAAAAGGAAGGAATAAAATGGGCTATATGTAACTATATGTGAATATGTATGAGCAATGGGGTTTTATTCAGCCATATAGAATAATGAATTTACACCATTTGCTGGGAAATGGATACAATCTAAGATCATCACGTTCACCAGACTTGAAAGACAAATATGTTTTCTCTCATTTGTGGATCTTAGATTTATAAACACACATACACACACACACACACAGAGAGAGAAATAGACAGAGGAACCAGGTAAAGGAGGAGACTAATAAATAGTTTGTATGAAGGAAAAAAGGAGAAAGAGGA
>LOJH01053415.1:0-12193 GCA_001685095.1 Ellobius talpinus
GAGGAACGCCCATCCTGCCTAGATATAAGCCGCTCCCTTTCCTGCCTACTCGCCCCTCACCTCCAGCTCTCCCTCAACCAAGAAGTGCTTCAATAAAGTGTGATCAGAGAAGAATCCTCGTGTCGGTGGTTTTCTTCCCCTGCTGGTCAGGGGGCTCGCCACATTGAGAGATGGAAATTTTGGGGGGTAATTAGAGTTAAATGAGGTCACAACGTGGGACTCTAATCCAGTGCAACCTGTGTCCTTGTGTGACGAAGGAAAGGACATGAGCTATCTCTCTCCCTACGTGCACAGAGGAAAGATCTCACTAGAATAGAGAAAGAAAGCAGAAAGACGTGTCTTATCAGAAATGAACCCTAGCAGCTCTTTGATCCTGAACTAGCCTCCAGAATTGTAGTAAAATACTTTCGCTATGTGCCGGTGACCATATCAGAGGAGCAGCAGGTGGCAATAGACTTCAGAAGATGGGCCCACTAGAATGCAAGGCACTGATAAGTGAATCTCAGGTAGGCAAGGCCCTGATGGCTTTGACTCCAGAATGTCTCTTGCTACTCCTGTGCCTTCATATGTTTGCCACCTCCATTTTTAACTGATATCTGGCATAGTGGGAATGGGTGTTGAGGGGATCCCCACTGCCTTAAATGTAATGTGATTACCTCATGGAAATATCTCATTCAGCTGGGCATTTTTATCTGTGGATTATTATGAAGATGATTTCCTTTTAAACTGTAATGTTGAAAGTGTTGTCACCGCCCCAGGTAAAGCAGGAGTTTCAGAGGATAGGAAATAGGACCAAAGAAGTGTCATGCACTAGGACCTGTGAGTTTCTCTTGAGGAGAAATATATATGGTTTAGGTTAATGGTAAGAAACAAAAGACTCCTAGGAATTAGCTCGAGTTCTTCCTGATATTGGGAAATGTATTCACAGGTTTGAGTGTGCATCATAGCTAAAGCAAAGCTTTAAACAATTGATTTCATGTAACTAGAAAACAAAGATATTAGTTAAGATAGTTGGACAGAACTCTAAAATATGAAAAGTGAAACTAGTCACCTGTTTTTCTAACAATTATAAAAACCTCTGTCTATGTAAATAGTTATGACTGAAAGGTTCATGACCTATAAGAAGTCTAAAAGATAAATATGTATGTGGGTTCTTGGAGATAATTTTTCACCTCTAATATATAAAATGTTTAATTATGTAAGGATATGGAAAACATGTTGAATTTTACTTGTATTCATTGTAACCATTCACTTAAAAAAACAGGATATGGACCACATTGTAATTTCTATATTGCTTAAGATTCTGCCGGGGTATATATACTGCAAGGGAAAAAATAAAGAAGGTAGAAGGAAAACACCAGGAAAGATGTAAAAGGACGATATCAGGAAGTAGTGAGAAGGAAGGCATTAGGAAGAAGAAAGAAGGGAAACATTAGGGTAGAAGAACAGGGCAGAAAAATAAAGAGTAGAACAAGCAACAGAAAGAATAATAAAATAGAAGAGAAGCTTTTATCCCTCAAAAAAAGAAGTCTATGTTTTCTTGCCAACTCTGCATCTCATTCCTGGTCTCTCTGACCTGCTGAAGGCTGGTCCCTCTGCAGCTATGCAAGCCTCCCAATTTGTGACATCTCAGAAAGTAATAAAGGAGAGGCTCTTTAATAACAATAGCATGCAACCTCTCCTAACTAATGCTCAAGGGGGACTGGCCTCAAGCAGAAAGTTGTCAGTTTATATAGCGTAAGTTTTACCATTTTAATCTTACATATGCTTTTGTCTGAAGAGGAATCTTTAGATTCCCACCCAAGTTACACTTTGAGCAATTAATCAGGTAAGACAAGCTGAAACTGTCGGTTCAATCTAAAAACATCTTCAAAGCCATTGAAGGAACCATCTAGTGACAGTTATTTGTTAATTATACATTCTTGTAGAGATTTTCTTTTTTCCCCAGAGTTTCTCTGCATACCCTGGGCTGTACTGGAACTCTCTGTGTAGACCAGGCTTTCCTAAAACTCAGAAAACCACTTGCCTCAGCCTCCCAAGTACTGGAATTGAAGGTGTGTGCCACCATGCCCAGCTCTTGGAGTAATATTTTGTAAAAATACATGAATAATCTAACACTAATATGTCTTCCATGTAGTTGTCTATGCACTTTGATCTTAACATGGATTTTACAGTAAAGATTTATATGCGCGCACACACACCTCATAGTCTCATTTTCTTATATGTTTTCTTTCTTTGAAACAGGGTCTCATGAGCCTCGAATTTTCTACGTAGTGGAGGATTGCCTAGAATTTATGCTTCTCCTGCCTCCACTGATGAGGAGAATCAAAGGATTATTTGCTTGATTATTATCAAGCAAAATCCGTGCTCGGTAATCACAACAAAGAATGGGGAATCCAAAATGAGTCTCCAGCTGCTCTGCTGCTGCAGCCCTCTAGCCTTCCATGTTCCAAAGGGTAAGGGCATCATCCCTCGGCTCCGCCTTCTTTCGGGTCACTTATTTCCCCTAACACTCCTCCTCTCGAGAACTACAATTACAGGTGTGTAACCACAGCCAGCTCTTAAGCATGCTTAANACTTCACTATGCATGTGTGTTGCCATAAAGTACCTGCTTAAATTATTCTGAATTACTTAACATTAAGAAGGTAATTGTTTTAAAAGACTCATATTGCTGATGTTTTCCCCCAGAAAATAGAGAAGAGAATGAGCTCTATCTACCCCAGCAGAACCCCTGGAGTGTGCAAACATTTTTAGAAATGCCGTCTCAGAAGGCACATGAATTTTGAGTAAGGATAGATCTTGCCAAACTGTCTCCCTACGGAGCATTGCATCTCGAGCTGTGTGGAGAAAGGATGATTGAATAAGACTGTAAGTGTATATACAACCAACTCAACCTCTATTCCCTAGCACAACTGTGAAGAAAAAAATCGATTATCTGTGAGTACCGGAGTGGGGAAGAAGAAGGTCAAAAACTCTGGTGTGCTGCAATATTGCTATCCTTTTAAAACCTGTAATTTGGGACCTAAAAGCCTATAGGGATAGAGTCAAATTGAGAAAGGCTGGGGGGAGAGATCTGATTAGGTTTTGACCAAGTCACTGCCTTCTGTGTATTGCTGAAAGGAAACTGTCCAACAGACGGGAGTATGTGGCATTGATAGAATTATAGTGCTCAATGTTTTTAGATGCCGTTTGTATTATTGTTGGTTTAGTACATATATGAAAAATAGGAGCTCCATGCATAGCTAGCTGTGATGGCCGAGTGGTTAAGGCGTTGGGCTCGAAACCCAATGGGTTATTCCCGCGCAGGTTCAAATCCTGCTCACAGCGTACAAGGGCTTTGCTATGTATTTTTCTCTCGTAAGACACATAGCTTTTCCTCTAAAGCACTTTCGTGGTAGTGTTAAACTCTAAAATGTAGAGCTCTTTCCTGTTGCTTTTAAATTAGAATAAAGAGGCTTGAAAGCTACTCAGTAGCAATACCTGCAGTGCAGCGTCCAGGCTGACCCAAACTCAATCAGGAAACTTTTTACCAAGTCTGTTTTAAGTGTTTTCACTCACATTAATAAACACTTAATAACACTTAAATAAAATTCAGCCAAGCTTTCTTTTATATTTTTAAGCTAACTCCATAGGTAACCAAAATGCTGGGGTTTAAAGTTTTGTATCCCCACGTCTGACTCATTTTAATTTTCAATTGAACTCTGAGCGTCTAAATTCTGACTGAATTGAGATTGTAAAACTTAAGATATTTAACTTTGTGATGCATACCTGTAATTCCAGAACTCCAAGAGCCTGAGGCAGGAGAATTGCCATTTTGAGGCCGGAATGATACTGTTTCAAAACATCTACAAGTAAGAGGAGGAGAGAAGGAAGGGGAAGAAAGAGTGGGTTTCGTTTCATCACTTTTTCAATCAGCTGGGCTGGAGGTGAGAGGTTGTTTAATGTCAGAGGAATCAACTGTCTAAATTAATGGAAACCAAGAGGCGCCGAGAATGGAAAAACAAACTTTTATAACGTAAGTGCTGTACAGGCAGGAATTTCCTTTATGAATGTAAAACATTTTAAGGGTTGTAAATTTATGCAAATCGAACTGAGTTTACATGAATTGAAACTAGGTCGGCCTTTAATTTAATGGAGTAGCTCATAATAAATAGTGGAAAAAAGCCCTCTTATGGCGGGCCAGTGGCGCAATGGATAACGCGTCTGACTACGGATCAGAAGATTCTAGGTTCGACTCCTGGCTGGCTCGGCCTAAGAAACATTTTTTTCCCCTTTAACTCAAACGAGAAATTCCTGTTCGATTGTTCAAATCCATAACCGGAACAGATTAACTCTTGAAGAGCCCTGATCTGGCTCTCACTAGATTTTGTCTTGCCCTACACTACCCAACAACATGATATTTCTAAAAACAGAAAGGATTGTACTTCTGAAACATTACTAGCACCGTGTGGAGAAAAAGAAACCAGCACAAAAGACACATACTGCATGTTGTTATTGAAATTAAATGTCCAGACCACCAAAGCTAGAGTTAGGACGTATCACCGGTTGCCCGGGACTGGAGAAATAAAAAATTTGAAGTCAGATAGCAATGACTGTTAATGATTCATTTCAGTACACGAATAATCACTGAATTGACCACTTTAAAATGTTGAGCTTTAGTGCGCATGAATTATATCTTAATTTTTGAAAAATCACAGTAGCAGAGGAAAAAATTAAAAATTGATTAATATTTTATTCGTTCATCCCGCCCAGCCCTGGGCTAGGCTCCACCGGTGGCTAAGCTTCTACCGTCCCTGAGCCCCTCCTGGAGAGTCGAGAAAAGTGGCAGATAGTGAATCTAGAAAGTGGTCTGAGAAATTGTTCATATTTGAAAACGATCCTAGACAAAATTAAGAGTCAGAGGGTATAGGAAGATCCAAAAGTGCAGTTTTGGGGCAGTGTCTGAGCAGGTGAATCTGCCTAGAAGGTTTTCCTTGACGTGAGGCTTGAGACGTGGAACAGGGAGAAGGTGCTCAAAAAGGATCTCAAGGCGAAATCCGAAAAGAACACAGATTAAATTAAATTGAGATATGCACCATATTCTCCTTCCAGAAGTTTATCTATATCACATAGTTTGAGTTTTGACCCGTGCTGGGATTAAAAGAATGAAGTTACACGACGCCTGGACTGTGTCTAACCCATGCCCGGCTGAGATGGACGTGACACGAGACAGAGTGGAGCGCCTCTGACTTTCTCGGGTTAGAGAACCGCTGACCCACAGATTCCACGGCGAGTGTACTTTGTGCGTAGCATCACTGCGTGTAGCCAGTCGGGTCAGCCCTAACGCACGTTGGATATTTTATGGTGAGTCTTTCATCGCTTCCCACTCTGCGTGTCAGTTTTCTTCAGGCTAAACTGCCTGTAAATTACCGGACTGACTGAACACGAAGCTGGTCACAGTTTTCCTGTGCTTTTCCGATGCGTGTACACGCAGGGCTGTGTTGAAACATGGAGAGTGCCCCTCCTGACTTAAAGACTACAGATAACTGAGACACGCATAATTTTCATTTCTTGACTCTCATATGAGCTGAGGTCTCCTAGTAACCAAAACAGTCTGAAATCTAAGGAAAGACATCCAGGGAGAGGGACCAGGGCATATGAACAAGTGGTTTCACCCACACACATAAAATAAAGATGAGCTCCCCGGGTGAGAGGGAGGGACAGCTTCACAAGGAGATACAACTCCATTTTATAATGAATTGTTGAATCTAAGTGTGGAGAAGAAATTATGAGCTCACAGTATCGCCTACTCAGAGTTTTTGCATTCTTGCTAAAAAAAAAAAAATAAAAACCCTTTCTGACATGGGTTAACACGACTTAGAAAACATGATGAATTAAGCCCTCTGTGAAAGACAGGCAGGCGTGTTCTACAGTTAGACGAGGAGTTGGCGAAGAACATGTCTAATCAGTGAGATACGTGGAGAATATTTCTAGAGCTCTCAAAGTTCATTAGTAAGAATGCCACCTGTGCTGGGCACGGTGCTACAAGCCTGTAATTGCAGCATTTGAGAGCCCAGGCAAGAGGATCTGGAGTTCAAGACCAGCCCAGGCCCTGTCTCAAAAAATAAAAATAAAAGTGAGCAACTATTTTAGCACACAGAAAAGTATACATACGAGAACTAAATAATCACAAGAAAAGATGCTTACATCTTTAGAGAGATACAAATTAAAGCCCCTAAGATGCCCGAATATTTACGATAGCTAAAAATAGCAACTGTTGGGGGAGGATGTGAAGGAATGCAAACACTGGCTCACTGTTGGTGTGTGGCCTTCAGAAACAACTGAGCAGTTTCTCCTTAAACTTGTAAGACAAAGGTGATAACAGGACATTAAGAACTCTCACTGTCATGAGAGGTTGACAGCAACAGATTCTGAGAACAACTGGGCAATTAGCAGCTGCTCCAGCCAACAGGCCCAAGGGCAGTATCATTACACACAGCAATGCTCCAATAACATCTTTCTCTTCTGAAGGTAACCAACCCAAGGAACCCACCCCCAACCCATCCCCCATGGTTTTGGGGGGTGGTTGTTGTTATTTTAGAATTCTCTTTGATGATTGGATTGTATCCTACTTAATTAAGTAAATTGAAAACTTCATGTGGATTGATGCTTTCCTAAACGTTCTGGCTGACCCTTACCTTGAAGACTGATCTGGCTGCCTGCTCTGTGAAGGAGTCTCCTATCTCTGTCTGCAATCCTACAGGATCACTGAGAAGCTTATCCCTGGTGCAGCTGCCTCAGCACTCCACACGGTTTCCTCAAGGGCTCCTTCTGGAGTAAATTGTCTGAACCCAAGTTTCTTTAGCTGAAAACCAGATTTAGAGTGCCCATCCCCTATCGCTATAGCCTAAAAAGTACCTTGACTTCTATTTAAATACCTGCTTAATATTGCTTGTCTGGGAGGTAAGAGAAAACACTCAAAAACTGGAATTTTACATAAAGAACTCGTTCCCTCAGGAGGGAAGATGAGCTCAAGAGTTCAGTAAGGTTCTGCCGGGAGTGGGACTCGAACCAGCAGGCATATCTGTTGGCTATTAAATCCAACACCTTAAACACTTTGCCACCGCAGGCAGTAATAGAAAAACTGTTATCTGTCATACCATACTAGATTATATCTAGTCTGAGTGGTTATGATTTATCTATAAAATCTGGAGTTAGGTTTAAAGGAAGCAAAGCCTTGTAGTGATGGTTAAAAAGTAAAAAAAAGAAAAACCTCATAACATACAATTTAGCCCCTAAATTGTGCCACATATTATACTGAGTGTTAAAGGCAAATGATCCTTGATGGTGTGACACTGCAGTAAATGAAGACTAGGATTTTTAAAATAAAAAAATACAGGGAATGTAATAAAAGATTCGGTGTGAAGGAAAAGTGGAGTCATGATGAGGTGGAGGTGGAAGGTTGCATACAGGCTCATGAGCCACTAGTCACTATCCAAGCCCACTGACTGCTTAGTCCAAGGACTGAGTTTGAAGGATGCCAGGGCGCACACGCCGAGCTGGACTCCACGACAACATCATTAACAGCGAAGCGTTGATCATTCTTGGTTGGAGGGAAGCGTGTGGACTGAGAAAACGCAGGTAGAAATAACAGAGACACAGAAGAAATAGACGTAGAATAGATTCAGGAAGAATGTCACTGAATACTGCAGACTCGGGTTTATTTTTAATCACCTTTTATGCCCAAGCCAAATGGGAGGAGGGCAAAAGGACATTTTTATTGGGACATAAGGAAAAAGCAAGAGTTCAAAACATTGAGAAGCAAAATATCCAGTAGCCAAACACCTTAGGCCAAACATCCTGTTATCTAGGCAATTTCACCTTAGGTCTGTTGCTTGACCTTGAAGGAGCAAAACAAGCTTGAACTCTAACCCTAAATCAAGATGGAATGGAGTTACTTCTATGGGCTCCCACAGTCCTAGTCACAAGCCACATGCACAGAACCCACCTTGTCAGCAGGACACTGGCCAACATGGGGGTGATGGATAAAGAGCTCACTACAGAAAGTCTCAGGCTGGGTATTGTGTCAAAAGTCTGAAGTTTTCTAGAGTGAGAGATTAAATCATAAGGTAGAGTTCATAATAAAAGTTATATACTTCAGAAAATATTGAGGGCCACAAAAATAAATATCCCTCTGTTTTGGTTACCAGAGAAAAGAACCAAGATGTGTGGAAGGGAGATAGAGAATTAATGGTAGAGCCTTTGTCTACCATGCACAAGCCCGGGTGTTTGACCCCCCCAGCACAATAGACAAAAAGGGTTATGTCAGCTACCCCACACAGAACAGAAGGGGCACAGTTCTCCCTAATTTAACTGTTGTGATCCAGCTACCCTCACTCCCCCTGACTGACAGCGCAACTTCCTTGTGGTCTGTAATTGACAAGGATGTTTGTGTTCTTTCTGGAAGGTGGCCCACAGAAGGAGTAGAGGTGTAAAAGGTTGCTGGGCAAAATAAAAGTTGCTGTTCTTCCACCTGTAAAGAAGCCTACTTGTCTCAATCCCGGCACCACCACCCCCCGCCAGTCTTGGCTATCCAGGCTGTGCTGGCTGCAGCACTTAACATTAATGCAGAAAATTCAGCTTTTGTGGGGAAATTCCTAAAGCTTGCCAGGTTCACAAACATGCCTTCCTCAGTGAATAATGAATGTATCATATATCTCGTTAGTACATTCATCTCAGGGTTCTGCCTCTGAACCCCCAGGTATTTGGTACCCATGAGCAAAGAGAAGGCTTGAAAGACTCTGGCCTCTGTGTATTGAGTGAAATCCAGGCCTGTCAGGACTGGGATCAGAGCTGATCAGGAATGACATAAAGAAGGACAACATCAAATGTACTACCCCCTACCATAATATACAGAAGAGGGTTTAAAATATATTATTCTTGGACTGGAGAGCTGGCTCAGCCGTTAAAGGCTAGGCTCACAATCAAAAATATATTAGGGTTCTTGCAATACACAGTAGAGTCATTTGTGGGTTTAAATTTTTTAACGCTTATCTAAAGAGTTTAAATATATATCGGGCTTGAGGGATGGCTCAGTGATTATGCAAGTACCCCAGCTTGATTCCCAGCACTTATTTTGGGTGGTTCACAAGCACCCATAATTCCAGGTCCGAAGTGTCTAGTGCCCTCCTCTGGCCTCTCATAGGCGCTGCACTCAGACATGCATGCACGTACAACTAAAAATAGTTTTTAGAATTTAAATACCCATACATAGCAGAAATCAATATAGATAGATACATGTGTGAACAATTTTAGAGTTAGAAACTTGAATGTGTGAGTAATAACAGACATGCAGATATAACGACTCTCCTATCTGCTGGTGGGAGCTCGACTGCAATCACTCAGGAAAGCAACCTAAAACTTTACAGTCAAGTTTAGAGTAGCCATACCCAGTGCTGGTGCCCACCTGTAATCCCAGCAATGGAATAGAAGGATCGAGAGTTTGAGGCCAGCCTTGGCTACATGATCCCCTGTCTCAAAAAGAAAGTTCCTTACATCCAGTTATCTAGATATTCTCCTAGTTTGGTATGGTTTTCATATCCAATATCCAAAGATACAGTGTCACATGTAGGAAAATATAGCAGCATTAAATTGATCTTTCAAAGTTGGATTCAACCTTAGTGCCATCACTAAATAGTGAATAGCTAAAGGGTGGTAGATACTACGCAGTCGTGAAAAGTAACAGAGTACGTTGAACAACCCATGTAAACCTTAGGGAGTTCAAAACCAACTTCGCATAGTAAGATTTCCCCTTGCTAACATTCTCTGGGCTTGCGATTATTTTACTGCCTTTACCTTCTCATCTTTTGGTCTTTGTGTGTTTCTGCTTTTCAGCACTTCTTGTGTCCTACATACTGCAGTGTGAGGTGCAGACAAAGCAAAGGCTCTGCTCAGTCTGCCATCACTAATGTTAGGTTTAGCTCTGCTCTACTGTGCGATTGTTCACTAGGGAACAAATGTGTGGCCCACTGGTGCTGTACATATACATACATTTATTATCAGAGCACAGATACTTGTTCACTGATAGTTGTTTATACTGAATACAGTTTTCCTGTCCTGACTTGAAGCTTCTCAGACACACCCGAGCCACTTATCTCTAACATTCTCTTGCAAACAATGCCGTGATCATTCGCTTCGTCCTCAAGAAAGTGTCTCAATGAGCAGTTTGTGAAAGTGTTAGGATGAAAATTCAGCGAAGTGTTTTAGCCTAAGGATAGGAAGATAGGACAAGCCAAGAAAGGAGCAAACAAAGCATAAGGAAATCCCTTTAAATAAAATTTCCCAGGAGTTCACCTGAGATTTCCCTGCCTGGAGCTCGCGGAGGACTTAACAGCTGTACCGGGCCCCTACTTGCTTCTTTGGGCTTGGCCACTATTGAATTTAAGAATCAAAAAGTATGAAGACAGTAGGATTCTTTTTTGACTGGTTGGTTTTGTTTGGGTTTTTTGTTTGATTGGTTGTTTGGGGGGTTTTGGTTTCTTGAGACAGTGTTTCTCTGTGTATTCTAGGTTATCCTGGAACTTGCTCGGTAGACCAGGCCGGTCTCCACTCAGAGATCGGTTTACGTCTGCCTCCCGAATGCGGAGATTAAAGGCGTCCGTCACCATGGCCCCGCTAAAAGGATCGATTTTTAACTAATTCGGAAAAGCAGTGCTGCGACTAAGGCTGTTTCCGTAGTGTAGTGGTTATCACGTTCGCCTAACACGCGAAAGGTCCCCGGTTCGAAACCGGGCGGAGACATAGTTTTGGTTTACGTGCCAGGTTTTAAATTTGCCTGCTTTTCTTTGCAGTAAGACTGCCAAATAAAATGACAGTTAAAACGTAGCTTCATCTTAGCCATTCCTGACCAAGCGGGTAGCTCCTTCTCCGAGATGGGCAAAGTGAAATAGAGGCTAAGCTAAGACATAACAGTGCAGAGATAAAACACTGACCGAAGTGTTTTGGAGTTTCTTTTTTGGTGTCGTTTCTGTTTTCGGTTTTTTGTTTTGTTTTGTTTTTCCTAATTTCAAAAAGTGTTTTTCTTTTAAAAAAAATAATTAGGGATGGAGAGATGACTCAGCAGTTAAGAGCATTTGTTGAAAGTTTAATTCTCAGAACCCAGGTCATATGCGCACTCACATGCGCACAGGCACACACACACACACACACACACCCCACACGATTAAAAAAATGAATGTTTAAGAAAATTTTAAAAATAATTTAATACAAAAATCGCTTTATTGTAATGAATGGCTAAATTTTTATTTGTGAGTTCATGCTTTTTCATTTGGGCTGGTTGTTTTTTTTGTTTGTTTTTTTTGCTTTGTGGTTTTGGTTTATTTGTTTTTGTTTTGTTTTTGAGACAGGGTCTAACTCTGTAACCCTGGCTGGCCTGAAACTCACAGGTATCTATCTATCTGCCTTTGCCCCACCCCACCCCCAAGTGAAGGAATTACAGGGATAGGCTAGGGTACCCCAATGTGGGCAATATCTTATGTAGAAAAAAGGGGGTAACCAGATGTGTTAAATACCTATAACTAGGGATGATTAAACGGTGACAAACTGCCCTTTGTCAAATATGAGAATTCTAAGTTTTGTGTTATTCCGGTATTCTATTTATCACTTCTTGCTCTTACGTGCATGCAATTCTGTGTGTTCTATAAAATGGTATATCCTCAATATTATGCAGTAAACAATGAGCTTTAAAGTTCTGGTTCCTTTACATATGTGTTTTACTAGATACAACCCAAAATATTCTCATGTTTAAAGACGCACTCAAGGCGGACTGGAGAGATGACTCAGCGGTTAAGAGCTGCTCAGAGGCCTGCAGGTTTATTCCCAGCACCTGTGGGAAGGCTCACAAGTGACTCTAACTCCAGTTCCAAAGGACCTGCTGCCCTGGCCCTGGCCCTGGCCTGGGCAGGCACCTGGCAAGTAGCACAGAGATACACAGGCAAGCAAGACATAAATACATTTCAAATAAATTTGAGGCCCCAAAATGTGAGCCTATTCCACTTTGTCTGAAGGTCAGAGAGTTTGGCTCTCTCAAAGTTGTCAACAAGTGTGGCTACACATCCTGACCTAGGATGTTGTTCCTTGGTGCTTTGGACATTAAGATGGCCCATAGAGGTCGATCCACTCCATCCTGAATTCAAGCATACTTCTGCTCCTTTT
>LOJH01053417.1:0-10915 GCA_001685095.1 Ellobius talpinus
GTGGGTCAATGAGAACAGGAGAATTCTAGGAAGAAGGAAGTCCTAGTCTGCAGTCGTGACCCAGCCACAGAAGTAAGATGTGACTGCCTCACCAAATAAGGTACCAAGCCACGTGGGTAACACAGACAAGAATAATGGGCTAATGTAAGTTATGAGTTAATAAGAAGCCTGAGCTAATGGGCCGATCTGTTTATGATTAATGTAGACCTCTGTGTGATTTCTTTGGGACTTAACAACTGCAGGAACTGGGCAGAAAACCTCAGACAACACAGGGGCACTGGAATTCCAGGTTCTCCATTTTGTTATTTCATTTTTCTAGAACCTGAGGTAAAATTAGCTATTCAAGTATTTCTTAATTCACAAAGTAATGATTAGAAAGCTCTGAACCTGTGAGTCTTAGGGGCAGATGGAACAGTCTTTGCATGCGAGTATATGAAGAGTCGATATAAACCAAGAGTAAAAGGCATGGGTCAGGCAGCATTGCAGAGAAAGGTAAGGTTGAGGGCCAGTGAGGTTGCTCAGTGGGTTCTGAAGACCTGAGTTCAATTCCCAGGACCCATAAAATGGAAGGTGAGACCCAATCCCCGCAGGCTGCCCTCTGAACTTCACAGGGTACTATGGCATGTGGGCACCATCCCTCCAATAAGAAGACTGAGGAAAGTTCCAGAAAGGGCTTCCTGGAGGTGATATTCAAGCAGGGTCCCGAAGGAAATAGGAGCCAGCCTTGTGGGATATGGTGGGAGACATGTTGGGATAGAAGGACCTGGAGGTGCCACAAAATTTTCTTCTGTGATCTGGAGTCATTGGGGGTGAGCTCCAGGTTCAGTGAGAGACTGTGTTTTAAGTAAGGCAGAGAATGACAGGTACAGAAGACACTGTGAACTCCACAGGCACATCAGACACAAGCACGCACGCACGCACATATGCACACATCCTTCTGAGATTTGTCCAGGTTCAACTGACACAAAACCAGCTTAGTACCTGAATTCTATGCCAAATTATTACTGTTGTTGCTGAGGCAAGGGCTCGTGGCTGCACTAAACTTGCCAAGTCACTGAGTGTACCCTTGAACTCTTGGTCTGTCTTCACTTCGAGAATGTGAGGATTACTGACGGGTTGCTATACCTGGCTTGTTTAATCACTTTTAAACTTTTTTGAATGCTGTAAATTTTGTAACTTCAGTGTAAAGGGAGACTGCTCGTTCATTTCCCGGCCGCCCGGATGCAAATAATCACACAGAGACTATATTAATCACAACATTGTTTGGCTAATAGCTTATGCATATTCCTAGCTAACTCTTACATCTTAAATTAACCAATTTCTATTAATCTGTGAATCACCATGAGGTTGTGGCCTGCAGCTGGCGTCTTTCTCCTTCGGCAGCTACGTGGCGTCTCTTTGACTCAGCCTATTTTCTCTCTATATCTCTGTTTGGATTTCCTGCCTGGCTTTACTCTACTAAGTCATTGTCCAAAACAGCTTCTTTAATAACCAATGGTAATAAAACATTCACAGCATACAGAGGGGAATCCCACATCACTTCAGGTTTTATTTTTCCTTCTAAATGTCTTTCGTTTATAAGCTGACTTTACATTCTAAACACACCTAGCACTTGAGTCTTTTTGGCTCACAGTGTGAGAAGGCACAGCCCATGGTGGGGAAGGCCAGTGGTAAAGGTCAACACCACCAGCTAGGGACCAAGTGTTCAAACATGTGAGCCCATGGGATACATTTTCATATCCAAGCTGTAGTGTTCTGCCTCTGGCCTCCAAAGCCCCCATAGTCATCTCTTAAAGAAAAATACACTCAACTCAACTTTTAAGATCCATACAGGAGTTTTTGTTTTTCTTTCCACCGTCCCCTCCAAGACAGGGTTTCCCCACACAGCCTTGGCTGACCTGAGACTTACGACATACACCAGGCTGGCCGTGAACTTTCAGTGGTCCTCCTACCGCTACTGAAATTACAGGTATGTGCCACTACTCATTGGTAAAAGTCCCCGAAGTACTAACTCCAACACTGTTCAAAATCCCAAGTCTGTTCTGAGAGCCCCGCACTCTCCGTCCTATGGCCTGAAGCACACGCACCTGTCTCTTGAGATAGCTCCATTTGGTGCGTGTAGCTTCACCTGGCATCTCCACTGTCCTGGCATCTCCATTGAAGCTTACCCTTCACCCACACAGCTTCACGAACTGGCACTGCAGAGCCATCCCTGCTACACACCACCCAGCTCCTTCTGTGGAACCAAGACACAATCTCCATTAGCCCATCACTCTAGCAACCTGCATACCTGCAGAACCAGCACCACACAGATGACAAGCTCTCCTGAGTTTGACATGGCCTGGCTGTCTTGGGCCACAATTGCAGTGGCTTTTAAGAACCTGTGCAACTGAAGTAGGTAACAGATTTCTCAGTGGCCAGGCTGGAGCAAGGGTATTTTGGAGGCTGTTTTCTCAGGTATTCTTTCTAAATAGAAAATTTAAAAATGGATTTATATTCTCATACTCTCATACCTTCCATTGGTAAAGCCTCACCCTCAAGACACCATTTCTACCATATCCATTGTTTCTCTAGTAATTACAGCTTTGTCTACAGCTGCCTTGTCTGCTACTGGGTTTGTGCTCCATTTGAACAAAACTGCACGTTTCCCACATTGTTCTGCTTCTTTCTCCCTTTTGTCTATCTGACTAAAACAAGTGAGCAGAGACCATGCCACAGCCTAAATGCTATGCTGCCTTGGATGAAAGTTCCCCAGACAATAATTTAGCCATTAACTTCAATTCACCGATTCAAGACACGGCAACATGTGGCCATGTTCTTCTCCAGCATGTCACATGAATGGCCTCTGGCTCAGTCCTGGCTAAGAGTCCTTGCATGGCTCCAGGACAGACCTGACTGGATGGTGAGAAAATGAAGGGCAAATCCAGAAGATCTGGGGTCCAGAGGACTGGTCTCTGGTGGAGAAACCTCAGCACCCTACAAGCTCAGCATATTTATTATAGACAGCTGAGCAGAGAGGCAGGGTTGTCACGTACAGATGAAGGAAGCATGGGCTATGACACACAGATGGATCAGGAACAGTCTTGGTAGGGAAGCCATCTGAGGCCATGAACGACCGGAGGGAGAAGGCCATGGTGGATGTTTTCTGTACACACTATCAACATCCACACTTGGGTCTGGAGGAGGAGTTTGACACTTCTGTAAGACGTGCACCACAGAGGAAGGAGCTTTGCCTTGTTCTTGTGGGTCTGAAGGTTTGGGGTCCTTGACAAGGTTGAGTCCATGTCAACTATACCCGTTCACTCAGACCTCACTCACTCTAGTCCTCCTCAGCTTCCCATACCTGGAGATATTTTGCCTCCATTGAAGGCATGGGTGCTACTGGCATCCAGTGGGTAGAGGCTATGATACTGCAAACATCTTACAATATGCAGGATGTCCTGCAACAAAATCAGAATCCAAATGCTAATAGTTCTGGTAGAGAAGTCCAGATTATAGCTCTTGTAAACTTCATGTATCTTCACAAAGTGCTGGACAGTGCATGGCTGCTTCTGATGCCTTCAATAACCTAATCTACAGTTGTGATGAAAATGCTGCCACTGATAATTAAAACAAATACCATGTTCAGGAAGGAAACAAGTCTAGACATCTGGCTGTTTATGAAACTGAAAATATCTACTGGATGTCAAACTCATCCAGACTGCGTGGTACTCTGTATGTAGAGCAGGTGCTTGTGACCCCCCATTGAGGAAACACAGACCTCAGCACTGCCAGTCTTCTCTGTGGCCAAATGTTCTTCAGTAGTACTTTGACACCCCTTCCCTCTTAATAATTTAAGGAAATAAAGTCTTGCAAAATGAGAAATTTTAATTATTTAAAGAAAAGGCACAAGTAAACATTTAGGTTATCATACAGTGTTACAATAAAAAACCAATGGTACAATGAAGTACATTTATAACTTTGCACGTCCAATGTATTACTGTGTTGTCTCTGCTCTGAAGCGAAGAGCTATGCAGATCTATGGATGTGCTGTAAAAATCTGAATTTTAAATAGCATCTACCTTACCTTCAACCAGGAATTTTAACTAATTTTATAATTAAAAAGAAATTAATTTTAAATTATAATTGTTTGTTAATCTAGAGCAGCAAAAACTCTCAGGCTAAAACTCATGGTTTAGTAAGGAAATTGATTCTACAAATGTTGGCCATGGATGTCTTGGTGCTATGTAATAGCCACACTTGCCATGAAAGGCTTAACAAAACATAATTGATATCCTTAATTTTTAAAAATAGTGCATTATGCAAACAATGAATGAGGAACCAAATGACCTCTTATGATGCCAGGGATAATATTCTTCAAAAGCAGCAGACATTATTTTCAGTCAAAGGCACTGCCTGGAAATTAACAAGCTGCATTGTGCTCAGGGCTGGGAAAGATTGTTTCTTCAACATAAATAGCCAGTTAGCTGGAATATGATGTTTCAATCAGCAAGTGCTGAGTGGCTGCCAACTGGCCAAGCAAAATAAAGACAAACAAAAACAAACAATGCAAACAACAAGAACCAGAGTAGAAGCTGTGTCAAACAAAATCTTTGGTCTCATTTTCCATAAAGAAAATGTATATGCTGATTTTGAAGACGTCAGACCTGGCTGTGGCTCAGGGGTAGAGAGCTTGCCCACCATGTGTAAGGCCCGGGTTTCCAACCCCAGCAGTGGGGTAAGAGTCCTTTCAGTGTGTCACCTGGAGTGGTAAGGGCACCAGGAAGGTCACTGCTTTCCCATCACCTGTCACCCCATTTGTTCCCACAAAACGTCTTTCAATTCTTCAAGACAAAGTTCATCAGTAGGGACACAGTTTAATGCTTCAAAGTTTTGAACAATATACTTACATTAATTTGGATGAAATGGAGCCAGATCAGGGCACAGTATCCTACTGGACCCTAAAACCCAGAAAGATTTATATCTAAGCTATACGTGAACTAAAAGATAACATCTTACTGTGTTCCCCAGGCCGGGCCTGAGTAGGGAGGACTACAGATATTCACCACTGTACCTGTCTTGACTCAAAGCTCTGGAGAGGATGTTGCTTCTAATTTTCCACTGTACAAATCACAAGCGCATCAATGAATTAAGGTTTAATGACCAGGGTTCTTTTACACCTAGTTCCAAACCAGAGAGTACTAGGAAATTCTCTGAGCTTGTCCGTCTTTTGGTGGGGCTTGGAATTGAACACAGGGTCTTGGGCATTTTAGGTAAACACTCTAACTTCCAGGCTACACTTCTAGTCCCATTGAGGTTTCTTGATGAGGGGGGTCTAGATAAAAAAGCAGGGCTATAACGCCTCTTGGGCTTACAGTAGTCAAGTCTCTGTGAGGCACTCTCACCCAGAGACTTGACTACCGGTGCTGATGAACACCCAACAGGAGATACTTAGGAAACAGATTGAAATGAAAATTATTGATATAACATTGCCAGAGAGAAGGGATCTGAAAAACTTGTTAGCTAGACCTCTAGAAGTCTAGAGAGAGATCTGAATTCATATCTTACTTAGCTCTGTTAAATAACTAGCTTGTAATTACAGGTAAATTAAATACTAAAATTTAGTGGGTGTTCTGGAAACAGAAGGCATGTTTCCAATTCTGTCTGGGAAGGCCTAGCCCACGATGCAGCATAAGGCATTACATAGTTTTAGAAAATAAACTACTTGTTTCTTCTACTCCGTTTTATAAAATATTTTTCTTTGTGTATGCAACACTCTGTGCAAAAATGTACTTCCAAACACACTACATTCTATCTTCCTCTATGGCTCAGGCTACTAAAAACTGAGGGTGGAAAACATCCAGTCAACACAGGCCAGCAGCCTCTCCACAGGTGAGTATCATTTCTCAATTTACAAATAACAAGCGTTCAGTTTTCTAGAGGAAAAAGTCTAAATAATACAAAGAACCGACTAGGAAGAAAGGGTTCTTATGGCTTTACCTGTCAATCAGAAACTAGAGAATTTAAATACTCATAGGTTTTCCCCCCAGATATATTTGTTGTGCATCTTGGAACTTATTCTAGTGCTAAATTACATTAAATAGATTAGCATGAACTAGCATGTGCTATAACCTCTTTGATTGCAAAGTCTATTAGTCACAGATGGAGTCAAGGACCTCACCAGTAGTGTTTGAACAGCGATCAGTCAGGATCCGCTGAGTACAGGCTACCACAGCTGCTCCAACAGTAGGGCCTGGTCCGTGTTTAGTTTCTTTACCCTGCTATTTCTGAAGTCCTGTTAGAATGCTGGCAATGGTCACTGTCAACGTTTGCTCCTCATGTAAGAGGATGTCCAATGCTGAGCGATACAGATTTATAAATATGTACAAATAATATATCTACAGCTAGCCTGCTACTATTCTGACACACAGAAGTATGATACACATAAAATGTAGAAACTGAAACAAAAAACTTTCAGAACAGACAATTATTTAGTGTTTAGAAATTATACAGGAAAAAAAGTTGTGTTTGACAATCTTCAATGACCTACTAACAGAGCTGCAATTTTAGTGAAGAAAAAATATCCTCAAAACACAAGTTAAACCACCTCTATGTTTTGGCTGGATGTCTAGAGGAGCCACCTTGGAAACAGAATGCGGAACACCAACGCGCAGTGTGATCAATGAGGATAGTGATAGAATATTGCACAAGAGCAGTTTTGTTTAAAGAAAATCCAATTTCCCACAGTTCTGAATTTTAATATAGTTCTTACATTTAGATATAGCAGTATTTTCTAAATATGAAAAATTAATATTCTGTAATACTGTTAGAACTCCATTTAACAATTAGCATACTCCAGTCTACTGTGGCAATGGAAATTCAGTGAACATTTGACAGTCATGTGAGGCTATAAAAAAACAGACATATATACACACACAGGACAGAGGGTGGCCCCAATCTCGTCTCAGGCTGTCACAGTGATGGTCAGACAGTAGTGGAGTAGGACTCTCTCTGTGGGGGCTGCCCCTCTGGAACCCCGTGGTCACTCGGCTGCATTCCCAGCACGCCGTCTTCTGCTTCGCTCTCGCTGCCATCTGCCAAAGCCGGATCCAGAGATAGGGAGCCAGACTTTCCATGCAAAGGAAATGCAAGGCCACTTTCCTGTAAGGAACCATCCATGAACTCTTCGTCTGAGGAGGGGAAGGACTCATCTTCTCCTATCAAATGGCTGACGATGTGGATTCCATCAAAAGGTGGTTGGCTGGAGAAGTTCCTCTGGCCTTTTAGGCACCTGAGCTGTTGAAAACAAAATCCAGATTACTGGATATATTCAAACCAAGGCAAACACAACTTTCTCATGAAAAAGCATATAATTGTGTTCAAGAAAGACAATACTTTGATCTATTTACTTAAAGACACAATGATTTTGAATGCTTTCTAACAGGACATCAATCATTCTGACTTTGACAGTCTTATGTACTAGATTTTATTATTCTTGTTCTACTGATTAGGAAATGGAACCCTGGGAGGAACCTGCTGAGGTTTCACAGTTAATAGCAGAGTTTCAATTCCAACTAAACATTTACTGTACTGAAGGTACTAGGAACTCCATGTATACATCACCTGATTTCTACACACATCACAGACAGCCTGGCTGCATTATAAATTATACCATTCTGTCCTTGGTTTATTGTGAGGGAAAGCAGACAGCCTGTCAATTCACCTGCGTATCAGCTGTATTGATAGGAGCTACAAACCTCAAGACCATACTCTTCACTAGTACACACACCATCTTGAAAGCATGTTACCATAATTCTGTAAATGATAAAAATGAGTCAGAAATCATTAAATTTTTGAGTCTTGGAGCTGGGGCTAACTCAGTTGGCTGAGTGGTTCCCCAGCATACACAAAGCTGTGTGTTCTATCCCCACACCTCATAAACCAGGCTTGGTGGTACACCTGATCGTGATTGTAGCGCTGGGAGGTGGGGCAGGAGTAGTAGGGGTTTAATGTTATTCTCAACTACAAACAAGCTTGAGGCCAGCCTGGAATATGAGGCGATCTCCAATTCCGAAAGCCTAGCCTGTGTATCAGCTCTGCTCTCTCCTGCTTCTCTTTAGGAAGGAATGACTGCTTCTCAAGGGGTTAGCTCTTTTCCCTTCCCTTCTTGTTTGGAAGAAGCCAGACCTATGTTCTCTCCCTAGAGATTTTCAGGGCTGAGAAGGTAAAAAAGCTGTCTGTAGTTTCTATGGATCGGGTCTAAGTCTTGAGTTTAGTGTCAGGAAATTGTTAGCTCTTCTGACCCTAAACTATACTCTCCAAAAGCACCTGCCTTTATCAGGTCAGATGCTGCTCTGCTTAAATCCCATCAAAGCCCCACACCCAGCACCACCTTGAGCACAAACACCCTACTGTGCAGACACCCGTCCTGTCCTTGAGAATTTATGCTGCAGATATAATGCTAATTTTGACATTTTCACTTGTCCTGTATACTATCTTTTTTCCCTATTAAAAAAAGCAGAATTAAGAACAGAAAAAAATTAATTAGCCATCACATATCTCAAGGGCATGCTACGACACACTTCACGCCCCTACCCTCAACACTCCTACCAGCCTTTATCCTTGTTCTCCATGACAAACTCCTACTCAGTATCTTTCAAATCTTGAGATAAAGGCAACTCGAAATGAGCAGGAAATGTTACACTTTCAAAACTAACGGTTCTGAGAGAAAAGCCATGGCAGCCTCGCCACCCTGCCTCCCAGCTTTCCTGACAAGACTTTCAGGAAGAAGTGAAGACACATTAACAGGAACCAGGGATCCCAGGTTTGGTGCAGCGATTATCTGGTCCAGGCATTCTTGCAGCTATTAAGAAACGTCCCTGCCCTCAGCAAGAGAAGAAAAATATACAGAGGGACAATGAAACTCAAGTAACGTGTGGCCCCTTGGAGTAACAGAGGGAACCTAACTAAACTCAGCACTGAATCTTCAGCAGAAAGGTACAGAATATCACAACTCCTCAGGGTGTGCGACCCAGAGGCCGTATCACAACCGCCATGCTCTGATGCAACATCCCATCGCCATTTTGCAACACATGATTTATAGCTCTGAGTGCTGAGTTCAGTCAGTTAATCTCCTCCTTTCCCTCTTCTTCCCCAGATCCCTCTGAGGAAATATTATGGAGCACGTGTCTTCCTTCTTCCTGGCTGTTACAGACGAGAGACACGGCAAAAGAACCACAACTTCTCAGTTGTTTGGAAAGCTGTGGTTTTCCTTTGCGCTAACAAAATGTAACCCTTTATCAGATGATGTAAACTACAGAAAATTAACTATGGGCTGAGGACTCAGTTTCTTAAAATGAAAGGTGATGCCTAATGCCTCTTTGGGTACTGCTGACATAACAAAGCAGAGCAATGTTTTGGTTGCACAAAGAAACAAAGGTAAGGGGTGGTGTCCTAGGACTGAAGGTGCACTCACCTATCTCTGGACTAAGAAATGGGCACACTGGGTTATTTTGAAGAAGGCCTCAGTGGGGACTGTAAGTGAGCCCCAGAGCAGAGAATTCTGGGGTATTGAGTTTACTTTCAAAAGGGCTGAATATACACAAATCTACTTGAAGGCTTCCTGTCCAGGGGCTTGGGTAGAAGGCCAACACTAGGCCTTGTGCAGTACAGAGGCCTTGGTCTTCTGTTGTAAACACAGTACTTGTGACCATCTTCATCAGACTCTCAGTAGCTAACTATATTTCATAGACCATCACCCTTCCCAAGAAAATGATCTTTAGTGTTTGATAGAAAGGGAGACCCCTCCCATCTAAGGAAATAAAATCCTAGAATCTTGTGTTTTCCCTGTAAATGTCCCAGGAGAGCCTGACATATTCAAGGTGTAAGAATGGCTGTTTTGTTCTGGAGGTGTGGTTCACTCTTCTTGTCGACTTTAGAAGTCTTAGGTGCCTTGCCTTGGCTGACACTTGAGGGGGCGGCACCTTGCAGAGCACAGGCAGGCTGTGGTGAGCTAACCGTCCCCTGGGGGTGGGTCCCACCGCATTCCGTTTAAAGCAGCTATGGCTGTCTCCTTTGTGGACACAGGCAGGGCTTGGAGATGAATGTCCAAGTGAATAACCGCTGATGCTCACCTTCAGCTAAACACTGATGCTCTGGGCAGTAGGTCAACCAGGGAATAGCCACAGTTGATGACAACCACTATGTTCTTCAGGTGGTCCTGAACTTGTGACCTTCCTGCCTTTGCCAACCAAGTGCTGAGACTCACAGACCGAATCACGGCATCTGGCTCTCTATATCGTGAAAAGTACACATAGTTTAAGCAAACTACTTGGAGGCTTGCTGGTTTTTTTTTATCAATTCTTAAATAAATATAACACAAATAGTCTTATAATATCAAGCAACAAAAAATGCCTTAATAGTGAGATTCCTGGGTGAAATTAAACACAGGTTCTACAGCTCCTGACCTGCTTTAAGGTAACTTTGAAATTCACTAAGTGGAGGACAAAGAGGGAGAGTGGGGAGTGATGACAGGTTTCTGTCCCACCTGGTCCTGCAGCCAGTCAGTCCCAAAGAAACACACAGAGGTCTACATTAATTATAAACTGGTTGGCCTATTAGCTCAGGCTTTCTTATTAAGTAATCCTTACATCTTAAATTGGTCCATAATTCTTGTCTGTATTGAACGATAAGACATGGACTATGGATGTGAGAATACGAGACTTTTCGACATGTGCATGCCTGCCAAGGGTGCTGGCTGGTCTGTGCTTGTCAGAAGCAGCAAGTGGAGAAAGGCGGCAATGTTGCAATGACCTGCTCTGTTCACATGCTATGTCTGCAGCTTATTTTCACAGACAGATGGGAGCTCTGTTACTCTGCCCAGTGAAACCCTACTGAGGAGCCTGTGCCAGGCAGCTGCTGAAGGTATTTGGACTAT
>LOJH01053419.1:0-12192 GCA_001685095.1 Ellobius talpinus
AGATGGGGAGAGAGAAGTGAGAAGGGGAGGATTGGGGAGAGCTTGGGGGAATGGAATAATTGAGATGGGGGAAAGGTGGATATGGGAGTAGGGAAGAAGTTATCCTAACCAAGGGAGCCATTTTAGGGTTGGCTAGAATCTTGGCTCTAGAGGAGTTCCCAGGTGGCCAGGGAGATTTCCCCAACTAGTTCCATGGGCAGCAAAGGAGAGGGTGCCTGAACTTGCCTTATCCCATAGCCACACTGATGAATATCTTGCATATCCTCTATTCTTTGTATATTATTTTTAAAAAATAAAAAAATGCTTATTTGATCTTCAGTTGAGCTCTGCATTCAAGTTAGGAACTTGCATTTTGAAGGATGACTTACGAGTGTACCATTTGCCATGTTCTTATAGTGGCATGCATAGGAGTAATTAAACATTCATGTTATAGTTTGTCACTTATTAGCTTCTTTAAATTTTCATTTTGTCATATTAGTTCTTTGCTTTTCCAGAAATACAGTAATATATATAGAAAAAAACTATTTTGAAAAATTATGTTCATTTGCTATTCATTTTTAACAGAATGATCTGATGCAATGTAATCATAAACTTTGTTCTCAAATGCCCTTTTTCTAACAATGTGAAAAAATTCTAACATATTAATTTAAATATATTTATATAAATGCTATTTTGACATTGTTATTGTTCTTCTTTACTTTTTAGTAAACATTCTTGATTAGTGTAATATAGTTTTTACTGAACTTAAGATACAGAAAAAAAATGTTTGGTTGTCATTTCTTTGACCTTTCTGATGAGAACAGCTACTTCAAGTTTCTGCCTTTTTCTTCCTGAATTTTTATAATTGCATATGACTTTGACACAAGATATAACTATGATCAAAGGCCAAGATTCATTTGAGGAAAATTATAGACCTGAGTTCCTGAATACATAGGCTGGGTTTGTAAATGCACTTTAGCAAATTCTTTTTAAGTGGGGCATTTCTGATATGGTCCCTAAGGGGGAAGGATTCTCTCTACCAGGTAAAAATGTATGTCAAGAGTCTCTGAAATAAGCCTACTTTTGCAATTGTTCAAATTTGAATGAGAGTTGAAATGAGGTGAACATAGCTATAGAAAAGCAGAAAAGTTGGAATAGAGCTACCTTCCCTGGAGATTCCATATTGACATTCCATGAGACTTAAAAATCTGATGGCTCTGCAATTATAAAACAGAGCCCTTAGGGACAAAACTAGCCTGTCCTAGCAGGATTTATATTTTGAATGATTTAACTGGGACAACTTCTAAATACTATGTGAAACTAGGTTGAAACTAATGGGCATTAGCTACTCTTATTTTAGTTCTAATGCAATTTAATACTTTATGGATAGCAGGATACAGTACTTAACGAAAAAATTAAAAGCTTCTTAGGAGGCTTAGATATTTTCTTGCAGCACAGTTATGTTTTATCAATTATATGTCTTAACCTTTTAAATATGTCAAGATATTAAAGAAATCAATACTGGAATTATATAAGCAAAGTTAAGAAATTGTCTGTAGATTGGATATTAAGCATTTAAAATGTCTTTGCATTTATTAGAGTAATTAATGTAGCTCATTTAGTTTAAAACAGGAATCTAATAAATACAAAAATCTTGGAAATTATATGCAATAATTAAAAGCATGTTCAAATAACATAATCAAAGCACTTACAACAGAAACGTCTATTTCATTTATTAGATGGTAAATAATTTATGGCAGCATCAACTTGTTACCACTTTGCTGCATATTAACCTTGTTATAAAATTAGAAGCATATTTAACCATTTTGTTTCTTTAAAGTCGGGGATATATTTACTAAATAGAAAAAAGTATGAGTGCATATGTATGTGCTTGCATGTATGTATTTATACTTCAGTGAATATAAACATATCTCATACTTTCAACTCTAGAACTTATTTACCTTTCAAGTTTTTTATAGTTTATATAGATTTTATTTTGGTCAGACATTGACATGTAAGTAACTGCTACCATTTTCATTATTTCTTTTTTATATGAATTTCTTAACTAAGAAGAAATTATTTGCAAGTTTGATTAAATGTTACCTAGCCCCACTTAAGAGCAATAATCAGCTGGCAAGCTACTCAAATTCCAAATGTGCAACTGGGTCCCTTTTTGTACAAGCAGTGAGCTTCCCTAAATTATAGCTTGCCTTTGTGATGCTTCTTTTAATTCTACCTCATTGGTTCTCAATAGATGAGTAACCAGTGGTGACTTATTGTTCCATAGAAATTATTTGGTTTTGTGTTTCTTGTCACCATAAGTGCTTGAAACTGGGTCTCAGAGGACAAAGTGCTGTCTTCCAGCCTTTATCTCACATATAACCCTCTTGAAACTCAAACTTCTTTTTTACATAATATTTTAATTTCATTCTCTAATAATTCCATTTACATATACAATGCATCTTTATCATATACATTCCCATCACCCTGGATTCTACCTCAACACATCTCTCTCCCAACTACATGCACTCTTTTTTTAAAAAAATATTTAATTCATAGAATGAAATTACTGCTGGTTTTATATATATATATATATATATATACTTATAAATGTAGGACTATCTGTTGGAGCATAGTCAACCTACCAATGATCACTCCCCAAATAAAATTGACTATCCCCCCTCTCAGCAATTCTCCAACTGCTAATAGGTATTCTGCTGAAGGTAGAACCTTGGTAGAGATTCCGCTGCCCACAGTGGAGTTTTTAACTGACTTTCCCTGTGACAGGCCTTGAGAAGGTAACCACAGATGCTATGAGTTCATGCATATTGATGACATATCATATCTAATAAATAGTATTTCACAGCAATCTCCTCAATCTTTTGGATCTTATATTCTATTAGCATCTTATGATTTGGGGTTTTAAAGCAGAGCACTCACACTTAATCTCAGAACTCTGAAGTGATATGAATCTCTGTGTTAATGATTTTTCATTGAAAATAAGAAGTTTCTCTATAACCTCCTCCCAGCAATGTATTTTTCCACTCATAGCTTGTCATTTTCAGTCATGAAATACAATGCAGGTCTCAAATCCAATCAGTGGTTAAGCTACCCAATTACAGTCACCAGTGGTTCATAGTTTGTCAAAAACTCGTATTGTAGTTTGTAAGGTCCAGAACTCGATAACACAGCTAATGTCCTTTTTCTCCAAGAAGCTTGAATAGAACCCTGTAGCACTGTGAAAGCTGGCAGGCATGGAGAGAGTTCCCTGGTCATTTTGAAACCTGCTACACTGTGCCCAGCAACCATAGTATAGATGTCCTCAGCCAAAGATACTTAATATAGAGTCATTGTAGGAAGTTAAGGGTAATGTCAATAGTCTGTATTGTTCTAGGTTCCGCTGAAGCCACCCTTAACAATATCAATATTGGGCGGGGGTGGGGGGCAGTAAAATGTGCTTTTCACTGTGATTTTTGTTTAATAACCCATGTCTTCTGGTAGTAGCATTTTCAAATGTGTGGAATATCTTTGTGTACACCCATTGACCTTAAATTATATTTTTAAAAAAATGTAAAAAGTAGGTTTTCATAAACCCTTAAAATAAGGCCTTGATTTTTTCTTTCTTTTTTTTAAGTTTTTCTATGAAGATTTTTTTGGTACAATCTTTTCTCACTTTACATAGCTATGCCTTTTCTTACTCCCTCCCCTGCTCCTGCCCCACTCTTTCTCCCACTTCCCCATCCACTCCTCAGAAAGGGTAAGGCTTCCCATAAAGAGTCAACAAAGTCTGACACTTAACTTCCAGGCAAGATCAAGGCCCTTCCCCCTATATCTAGGCTGAGAAAGGTATCCCTCCAAGGAGACTGTGATGTAAGACACTAGAAGACTAAGATAACTACTTTAATTGTCATCAAAGTATCTTCATCCAACAACTGATGGAAGCAAATACAGAGAGCTACAGTGAAGCACTGAGCAAAGCTTCTGGAGACCAGTCCAAGAGAGGAAGGGGAGATAATATGAGCAATGGGTCAAGACTGTGATGGTGATACTCACAGAAACAGCTAACCTGAGCTAGTGAGAGCTCATTAACTCTGGACTGATAGCGGGAGGACCTGCATAGGAACAAATTAGGGCCATTAAATATGGGGAACATTTGTGAGGCTTGGACAGTATTTGGGGCACCTGGCAAAGCGACCAGGAATTATCCCTAGTGCTTGAACTGGTGTCTTAGACTTTGATTTTCTTAATCTATTTCCTATTGCTTCTTTCTATTAGTTCCCTTCCTCCATCACCACTTAAACCATTACTCCAATATCCTTGCCTGATATTTAAAATTATTTAGTCATTTCAAATTTGACTCAGATATTTTTATCCCACCTATTTCTTATTAGAGTAGAATATGTTGGTAGTGATGAGGTATTTATTTAATCAAAAATAAAATGACATAAGGCAATTCATATAGTTAAATCAATGAAATGCATTTAATTTACTTACATATTTTACTCCACAAAGAAAATGTTTTTATAAACTTGTTTTGTTGGAAAATTTATTTTTTGGCAATAATTCAAAAAACTTAAATTAAGCTAGACTGAAACTCCGAGCAGAAAGTTATATATACAGCTACATGGCAGGATGAGTGGGAAGGACCTTTTAACGACCAGAGAGAAAGTATAAGGTCAGCACAGACAATTAGTAAGACCCTGTCTCAAACTAAAAACAATTTTAGTAGCTTGGACATTCACTCAGTGGCAAAGATCTTTACTAGCATTTTTAAATGGCTTCAATATCAACTTACAGAACAAACAAACCAATGAGTTAGAACAAAATTTCCCTTCATAGGAAGATAATGTCACTCCCAGCAGACTTGGATTATTAGTTGAAAATCCCAGGGCCATTCACAGGATATTTCCCTACTATTTATTTGCCAAAGAAGCCAAACATTTTTTGAAACAAATGGGCTATCTTTATTCTTTGCTTACATACCATTCTGACATAGTCGAATGCTATTGATAATGACAGCATCCACTTTGGCTATAAGACAAAAGAATGTCAGTTTCAAAGTGTCTCACTCCTGGACAACTTTAATAGTGTTGGGAGATGCTATACAGGCTTTTTTGTGAAGAAAAGATATCAGCAAACATATCTCTCATTATAATTTAGATTATCTCTTCTAATCAGGATTATTCAATTTTTAAATAATATGATATTTTAAATATTATGCATTATGATACATATAAAATGATAATACTGAAGGAACATATACAAACACAAAACAAATTATTTAAGAAATCTGACTGTGAATTCTAGAAAATTGATATATATATATATATATATATATATATCATTAGAACAGAAAGTAATTGCTTTCTTCATATAATCTTTGACCATTGACCAAGCAGAGGTACTTGAAATAGAGTAAAATAGTGGATTATTTTCTATACAAATCAACTATGTGAGCAACCAACACACAAAAAATAATCTCATTTTCTGTTTCTTTCAGTCATGTCATAAGAAACAATGGCATTTTTAACCTCAAAGGTACATCTTACATTATTTTTCTGCTACCTAAGAAATGATAAGAGTGTTTTTTGTACCCTTGTTATACATTTGTGGACATGTGTTGTTTCTTAAGAGAGAGAAGAGTGGTTTTACTATGCTCCTTAGGATTATCTATTTCACAGTAACTTTGGTTTTCTATTGTTTCCAGAGCACATTCCCACATGTGGGTATAAAGAAGCAACAAATCACTTCTTTTTATTTACTTAATTGTTTGTTTATTGTTTTTTGAGACAGGATTTCTCTGTAGCTTTGGAGCCTGTCCTGGCACTACCTCTTGTAGACCAGGCTGGCCTCAAAATCACATAGATCTGCCTGCCTCTGCCTCCCAAGTGCTGGGATTAAAGGCGTTCACCATCACTGCCTGGCTAACAAAATCACTTATTGCAGAATTCTTCTGATAGAAATACAGTTAAGAATATGACTGAGTTTGGCCTCCCTACTGTCTCACAAGAAAGAAATCGAGGTGTTGGTTGCTGTCCTTTTTGGGAATTGCTGTTGATTAAAATGATATTAACACAACTAAGGTTTCTGACTGGAATTGGTTTTCTAAGGACAGGACACAAAAGCCTTATTTTATTCTTAACTCTAAAATGGAACACTATTTGCTGAAAAGACTATCATGTTTTTTGCAATGTTTTCATATGGTAAATTGGAGGAGTCTTTGTCATTCGTACCTCTGACATTCCCTGTTGGCAAATTTCATTCCATGTTCCAAGTGGAGAACATATGCAGTCTTTAAAAGTCATGTAAAATTATTGGTACTAACAAGAAAATTTTAATAATTTTAATGTTTTAAAACTGTATCCTTTCTTATGTTTGCAAGGGTTTTCTGCCATGTGATGTACCATTTTCACTGGCTCCAGGGAAATCTCACTGAGGTTAAAAAGGGAACAAGGAAGATATAGGGGTCATTTAACCTAATCTCTACTGGTTTTAAACATTTATTCTGATTTAGTATGAATTTTTATACTTTCCTATCAGGTATAGAGAGGAAAAGTTACACTAAAATTTGAAACACATACTACACACCAAGACATGGATAATTAAAGAAATGTAATGATAAATTATTGAATAATTTATGTGATTGAAGATGCCAAAGTATTGTTGACAATTTAAAAGATACAGGTTGATAACTTTATATTAACTATATTAATTTATATTTGAATCTTGCCTTCAATTATCATCACCTGTTATGCCTTGCATATACATAAACTTTTTTCGGTGTTTGCGTATGTTCATTGAGTAGCAGTAATTTGCATGCATGCAACACACCATATGAATATTTTTTCCAAATGTGAAGCATGTAAAAATTGAATTAACTGATTGGCTAGCTGGTTACATGCCTAAAACTCTCAATGTATAATTTAATGGCAAGGTCCACTTAATCTTATGGAAGGCACCTAATGATTTATATAATTATTTTTACATATTTTATGGAATAATGTCCATACCAAGACTCTAGGTTCAACAATCTTTTACCCTCCATTTCCATCTTTCTCAGTTAAAAATCCATGACTCGTTTTTCACATCTGCTTTCACACATTTGGAGGAGCATTCAGAGATCATGAAGTTTCAATTTTCAATAATTCAATTATGTGCTTTTCAACGAGATAATTAAAAGATGCAAGTATACAAAAGCAGCAAACCTATGGTTACCCCACAATAATACATTTCTTGGAATTTGTAGATTGGTTACAGAGCACTGTATTTACATGCATAATCCCTGTATTTTTTCAATAACATAAAATCAAAAATAAGCATAACAATGCATTTCTAGAAGCATATGAATAAATGTGTAAACATTGTGGAGTTGTGTATCTTTGACCTAGATTGCTCTTATTCCTATATTTTCCTCTAAAGCCACTGAATGATTTTTCAAGTCTAAACAAGAGTATACATTTTCTTCTAGGTATCAAGCTGATAGTCTGCAACCTTATAACTAGGTTAGAGTTTTAGCAAGTCATACTTGCTCTTTTGAGATTAACCATAATATTTCATCTAGATGTAGTGATATATCATCAGGTTTCCTTTGTTTCTGACACTTTAGGATGTCTGTTGAGACTAAGCCAGCCATTATCTTTCTTGTGTCATCCCAAAATGGTGAACACTGTTTTACAATAAACTAAAGTGAAAATAGTATCATTTCCTATAGGTTTATACTATTGCCAGGTGTCTTTGCCTAAACCAGCTTATTAGAAATATTTTGCTGATTTCCCTGGGAGGTTTGCTCTTTACTGAAAGGAAATGGAGGAGCAGTGGAACTAGGGGAGACATGAGGTCGGGGGCAAACTGCAAGTAGCAGAGAGAGGAGAGGCCAGGGTTAGGATGTATTATATGAGAGAAGAATAAATGGAAGAAAAAAGAAATGTAAGAAATGATTACATTTACAAGTGTTAATCACTGATTATATGGGTTTTATGTGTATATGCAAATGAACCCTTCCTGACTAAAAGGAGTCATAAAAATTCTAAGTCGCAATGTCCCATGATGTAATGTAGCATAAACTTCTATTTATTTTGCTTTGTAATTTTTACTTTAATTGAATTTAATTATAAAAATAACTCTTTTCATATATTATATATTTCAGAGTTTGAGTATGATCTTTTATATCATGGAAATATGGGGTAAAAAATAAATTTTGAGATCACTTACACATATTTCACAATATTTCCACTAATTTGATCAAACCTAGGAACATGCAAACAAATATATCATATGGACTCAAGTTATTTTTAGGTAGATGTTTATACTGTTCTTGAGCAATTGAATACTTAGAATTCAGTATTCATTCTTTGAGAACCATTCTTTATGGTAGATTCTAGATTAAGTCAAATGTCTGCTTTTGGAAAGAATTCATTATAAGAAAAATCAAATTCTTATTATGGTTTATGAACTAAAATATAATTCAGGATATTGAAAAATGACAGCAATGACTAATAATATAAAATATTCAAGTGAGTGTAAATTGAGTAAAATACACAAGCAATTTTAAGCAGGAAATAAAATTGGGGTTAACAAGATGGCTTAACAGGAAAAATTGCTTGCTACACAAGTTTGATAACCTGAGTGTGCATCCCTGAAACCACATAAAGCTACATTGAAAGAACCAACTCAAAATGTTAGCATCCATATGCTCACAATGGCAACACATACACACACCATACACACACACATACACACTTACAGACAAACAAGCAAATCACACACACAAAAGCCCTACACATAATAACAATTAAGTAAAATAAATTAATAGAAATCTTTTATGCTTTTTAGAGCATTGCAAAGCATTATACAGTAGATATTGGTTTTTTTAAAACCTCTTCTTTTTTTAAAGATTTATTTATTTACTATGTATACAACATTCTGGCTCCATGTATGCCCGCACGCCAGAGGAGGGCACCAGATCTCATTACATATGGTTGTGAGCCACCATGTAGTTGCTGGGAATTGAACTCAGGACCTCTGGAAGAGCAGCCAGTGCTCTTAACCACTGAGACATCTCTCAGACCCTGATACTGTTTTGTTTTAAAAGAACTAATTACTTTTTAAAATTAAAATTCTAAATTAGCAATAAAATAAGCAATAGTAATAAATAATTAGGATCAGTGATAAAACTTTAAAATATGATATGTAGAATATACATAAAGAGTTTGTGAAATCCCATACTTTGCAGTTCCTACCAGATATACTAAGCAGCTAGCCATGCACACATGAACCTTAGCTTGAATTAATTCCTAACTGAATTCAACTCTACTAGCTATTGTACCCCAGACTTGTTCAAACTCACAGAAATCTGCCTGCCTGTGTCTTCTGAGTGCTGGGATTAAAGGTATGTGCCACACACACCTCTCCTCTGACTCGATTCTTTTCTTAAGAAGGTTTAACTTTCTTATCCTACATTGTGTTAAAAACCTTGTTATTTTTCATCATGACTCCTGCTTTATGTATGTTAAATTAATGCAAATACAATGTAAATAAAATACAATCAATAAACCATTCAAACCAGAATACTCACTGTGCTGTGTGATTCCCGATGCTTGAGACAGAGTAGATGATGAAGAAATAAAAAACTCAGCTTGTTGAATAAAGAGCCTGAGAAAAAATAAAGCCCTGTGCAAATATTGAAAGACATCTATAAAGAATTCATTCTGGGATCTTACCACACACCTAGCTCCTTTTAAGTATATCGTTTACATTAAATTGCTTAGATGTATGGATGTGCAAACAACTGTGCATCTCTTTGTATGTATTTTAAATCCTGTAGATTGCATAGTAAATGTGATTTGAAATAAATACTCTATAAATAGTTGATAAAATATAAGTCAGAGGAAAAATGGCAAGGAAATAAAACTCCTGTCCAGTAATACAGAGAACCATTTATTTAGCACTGTTTTCTCTGTGTGTGTTTATTTTATTTAAATAACTTTTTTCATTTATTTTACAGACCAACTAGTTTCCCTTTCTCTTTTCCTCCTATCCTCTCCCCTCTCCCCTCTATGCAGTTACAGATCCACTCCTCCTCCATCTCCATTCAGAAAGCGGCAGGCTTCCCATGGGCTTACACAAAACCTGGCACATCAAGTTGAGGCAGGAAGGACTTCCTCCTCTTACATCTAGGCACAGTCAGGTAATAAGTACTAGAGAGAGGTCTTCTCACTTTTAGAAGCGTTGCTAAGAGACCAAGATACAGGATTGTCACACACATGCGAAGGGCCTAGGTTGGTCCCTCAGGCACTCTGATGTTAGCCCAGGGTCCATGAGCTCCTGTGAGCTCAGATCAGCTGTCTCTGTGGGTTTCCCCATCATGATGCCCCTGACTGGTACAATCCCTTCTCCCTGTTTTCTAGAAGACTCTTGGACCTCAAGCCAGTGCTTGTGTGTGTATCTCTGCCTCTGCTTCCATCTATTACTGGATACATTATCTCTGATGACAATTAGGGAAGTCACCAATCTCCTTAAAGCAGACAGACAGTTAAGGCACCCTCTTCACTACTGCTAGCAGTTTTAGTAGGGGTAATCCTTGTTTTCTGGGGGTTTCCCTAGCACCAGTTTTCTCACTAGCCCCGATGTGCGCCCCTATAAAAAATCTCTTTTATCTGTCTCCCTTCATCTTGCTTCCAATTCCCATCCTGCAACCAGCCAGCCCAACCTGTTCCATCTAGGTCTCATCCCTACAACCCCCAACCTCACGCCCAGTTTACCCAGAAGATCTTTTCTGCTTTTCCTTCCCAGAGAAATCCATGAATCCCTCTTTGGGCCCTCCTTGTTATCTGTCCTCTCTGGGGCTGTGAATTGTAGGTTATCTATCCTATAATTTACTCCTAAAAACCACCAATAAGTGAATATTACATAACTTTTTTGCATGTCTGGGACTGGTTTACCTCAGAAAGACTTTTTTTCTAGGACCATCCATTTGCCTGCAAATTATATGAGGTCATAAGTTTTTACAGCTGAGTAGTACTCCATTGTATAAATTGACCACATTTTCTTTATCCATTCTTTGGTGAAGGAGCATCTAGGTTTCTTCCTGGCTCTGACTACTATGAATAATGGTGCTATGAACATAGTTTGGATATATGCCTAAAATTGGTACAGCTGGGTCTAGCAGTAGGCTGATTGCCAATTTTCCAAGAAGCCATGATAGAGGTTTCCAAACAGAAACCCAAATATTTAGCCTAGACTGGCCTGGAACTAAATAGTAAAGAATATAGAGGATGACTTTGAACTTCTGTTATTTTTACTTCTGTGTCAAAGTGTTTTGATTACCTTCATTTGCCAGTAAAGCAATTTTCTTTTAATATTTTGAAACGAAGGGCCAATGAAAATAGGTGTCATGTATAATGAGCAAAAGGCCCATGAAAAACAAAGAAATAAGCAATATTGCAGAGGAATGTTACAGACACTGTAAAGAGCAAGGAGAAGGTAGGACAAAGAGGGAAGAACTAGTGAAGGCATAGATGGTAGAGCTGAGGGTTGGGTTATAGGCACTAATACACGAGGCACTACAATTAAAGAAAATGAGTGTCTTTTACTACTATAGAGAAGAAGTGATTGGATGTGAGCTAGAAGTTTTGTTAACAAAATGACTACTTGAGCTGGAGACTCAGATTAATAATAAGAACATTTGTTCTTTCAGAGAACTGGTGTTAAATTCCCATCACCCATATGATGGCTTACAGCCATTTGTAACTCTAGACACAGCAAATCCAATAGCCTTGTCTGATCTCTCAGGATGCAAAGCATATGGATGGTGTGCATACATACATGAAGGCAAAACACTTATACACGTAAAATATTAATAATAAATATATCTAAAAATCATAGACAAACAAAACAAAAAAATCCCATTAAAATGTAGAAAGTAATTTTATCCAGTGGTAAAGGGCAATGAGAGAAGGTGGCAGATTTCAGGTTTAACATAGGCTGTGGAGCCAGCACTGTCAGCAAGATTATTTCTGTGAACTCACAGATCTGTTTGTAACTACTTACCAATGTCACATATTCATTCTTGTAACATGAACGGGGCCTGCTTGTTGGGGTTTCTGTCCTGTCCAGATCCTAAAGCTGTTTAGCCCCCAAAGAAAATCACACAGAGATCTTTAAAAGTTATAAAGCTGATTGGCCCATTAGGTCAGGCTACTTATTAGCTCTTGT
>LOJH01053421.1:0-12191 GCA_001685095.1 Ellobius talpinus
GGTGGGCCGTGTGTAAGGTGCGGAGTGGGGCGCGGCGGCGGCGGGGTTGGCCGTGCTGTGCCGGGTGGGCGCAGGGCGGGAGTTGGAAATGGGATTCTGCGGCAGTGGAGGAAACGAGCCCAGGCTGGGTGGACGGACACCCGCCGGAGCGGCAGTTAGGTCCAAACCGTCCCCGCTCGCGGGGCTGAAGACACTTCTGGAGCGGGCCGATCGCTCTCCCTTCCCTTTCCGCGATCTTTATGCCTCATGTCTGTCTACGCTCCCGCGCTTCCTCCACCACGCTCCCCGTAGGCACTACTGGACATCTCGGGGTCGCCTGGAAGACACCCCCACTCCCGGGCCCCGCCGTAGTGTCCCCGCGCCCTGCCCCGCCTCGGGTGTGCCTTGCCCACGCCGCGGGTTTTTCCCGCGGGCATCCTTAGTTCCCGCCTTCTTTTTTTGGCTGATGCCGGTGTTGATTAAATCAGCAGACATGCCTTTATCTTCCAAGCGATTCCGGGTTCTGTGCCAGCCTTCGGACACAAGATGAATTGTTACCAAACAAACTCACGGTTCTCACTTAGGAGTGCTTGTTTTGTTTTGAGGCTAGGTCTCTTGTACCACGGGCAGGCCTTGAACTCCTATCCTCTTGCCTTTGCCTTCTTAGTGCGGAAATTACGGACATGAATTACGAGCCTTGCTTGTCTTTCTTTAAAGAGCGCTTACTAGCTCCAGATCCTGGGAAAGTGCCTTGCATGCTTTATCTCATTCATTCCTCACAAGTAGGCGAGAGGCGCCTTCTGTTACACACGACACAGAAGTCCGATTCACACGGTAGTTCCCCTGTCTGCCCCTCGTGATACTCCTCAGGAGGATTCGGATGGAAGGCTATCAGACTAAAACCATAACCAGGCCTCTGTGCTCAGTACATCTTCCACGTTGTAGACGAGACAACCCACTCCTAAAACTTAAAGATCTCACCTGGAACTGACTCGGCTAGCTTTATTTGGTCTTGTTTCCCAAGGAACTCTTAAACACGCAATCATGTAAACACCTCCCACATTGCCTGTCTTTCTCTCCATCAGCCTCATGGTCTTCCAGAGAGTCCTGTGGAGAAGATGCCCTTGGGAGGGCCAGTTTTCTTTTCCTTCCCTCTGCTGTTTCGTCCTAGCCTTTGTAGCCACAGCTATGAGTATATACTTGTATGAAACTTTAAAAAAAATGAATTTTTTTCTTAAGGAAAGGAAAATTTTGGCTTGCGGACAGACTTTCATCATGTTGAGGAACATACCAAACCCTTCCTTGAGGATGGACTTTGACTGATCCTAGGGTTTTTATTTTTATTTTTGGGGTCCTAGGAGGTCACACCCAGGGCCTCAGGAATGCTAGGCAAGCACTCTGCTACTGAGCCACAGCCTGGGGGCGCCTAGTGGTAGGATTCTAGGCACTGCCTTGGCATGTTAGGAGAGTGACTTTTAGCATTGGAAAGCACGCTCCCTAGCCGTTGGGAATAGTGGTCTCTATTTGAAAACCTGAAATATGGCTCAGGGAAACGTCCCTTCTGTTCCTTCTGCATATTGCTTTGTAGTTGACCTTAGAAGTCACCTTTCCATTTCAAGCTCCGGCTTTTCCAAATGGGAATCTTTGAATCTTTTGTGTGTGCAGGTGTGTGCCTGTGGAGGCTGTTGGGTGTCTTTCTTAGATCTCTGTTTTACCGAGGCAGAGTCTCCTAGATCTGGAGCTTGCTGCTTCAGCTTGTCTAGCAAGCCATCTTAGACTCGGCTTCCCCGGTCTCCTTGTGAGCATTAGGATTACTGGGCTCTCACTCCTGTCTGGTTTTCATGTGGTACCGGGGATCTGAGTCGTTTTCACTGGAGGTGCCTTATGGAGCCATCTCAGTGCTGTGCTGTTCTTTTAGAGGCTTACTGAAATGAGTGCAGCCTGTGTTCTGCGTGTGACCTAGGCTTGGTCTGGCACTATAACCCGCCTGCCTCAGCCTTTCTGCTGCTGCAGCTGCAGTTATGTGCGGAGGACGTGGCCCTGGGCTTATGAGAGTCTCTCAGAATTCGGCAGAAAGTTGGTTTGAATATTGGCATTTTGAGTGTTGTGTTTGTGGAAGTCTGAGTGGTGCAAATGTGTGAAAAAAGTAAAGCCACTGTTTGAAAAGCCTTCGCTATTGCTATTGCTGGGCCCAGTGTGGTGATGCACACATTTAATCCCAGCAAAGGCAGGCTGGGATTAAAACTCTCTCAAAAAAGTTAAAAGCTGGGGCTCGAGAGATGGCACAGAGGTTAAGAGTGCTGACTGCTCTTCCAGAGGTCCTGAGTTCAGTTCCCAGTAACCACATGGTGAATCTGTAATGAGATCTGGTGCCCTCCTCTGGCGTACAGGCATGCATGCAGGCAGAACACTATAAATACAGTTTTGTTTGTTTGTTTGTTTGTTTTTTAAAGTTAAAAGCTATTGCTGCTAAGCTCATTCCTAGTTTACAAGAGAACTGTGAAGCTCCTCTGGAGTCAGGTAGACAGCAGCTGCATTTATTTCTGTGTACAGTGTAACTTTCTCAAACGGACTGTTTTCATTAGAGTAACTTGGCTAGCTCAGCGTTCTCCAGTTGGACTCTGATTATTCTTTGTTTCATCCAAAAGTTTTCTTTAAACATTTTTTCTTGGACATTTTATTTATTGTTTCTACGAGCATTTTGCCTGAATGTTTGTCTGTGCATCACTCTGTGTAGTGCCCTGGAATTGGAATTACAAAGAGTTGTGAGTCACTTTATGATGCTGGGAATTTAACCTGGGTTCTCTAAGAGCAGCCAAGTGCAGCCTAAGTTTTTGTGCACCAGGTGTGATAGCCCACAGAGGCTGAAGAAGGCATTGATTCATCTAGAACTGGAGTTCCAGGCAGTTGTTGTTGTGCCAAATATAACTGGACTGTTTTTGGACTATCAGCTCCTGAATATGGAGGCTTTTTAATTTATTTTAAAGATTTATTTATTTATTATGCATATAGTGTTCTGTCTGCATGTGTGTCTACAGACCAGAAGAGGGTACCGGATCTCATTATAGATGGTAGTGAGCCACCATGTGGTTGCTGGGAATTGAACTCAGGACCTCTGGAAGAATAGTCAATGCTCTTAACCTCTAAGCCATCTATCTCTCTAGTCCATGCCTTCATGCCTTTTTTTTAAGACAGGGTTTCTCTATGTAGCAGTTCTAGTCATTCTGGAATTCTGGAACTCACTTTGTAGACCAAGCCGGCCCTGAACTCACTGAGATCCGCCTGTCTCTGCCTCCCAAGTGCCACCACCGCCCGGTGGAAACTGGCTTGTTTTATGTTAGTCTTGCCTAGCTTTTTTTCAGTCCTGACTCCCCTTACTGTCCTCTCTGGGGTGTGGCCTGCCTGGGAGTCAGTAGAAGCAAAGTGTAATTTCCGGTCTTCATCCTACTTGTCCCCTGAGCATCCTGTGTGCTTCCTCTTGGTCACCTTTCTTCCCCAGGACTCCCCAGCCCTGTGGACACTCTTCTCAGTTCTCTTTCTTGCTTCCTATACATCTGTCCAACAACCTTTTTACTTAAAAACAAACAAACAAACAAACAAACACTAAACCAAAACCCCAAACAAAAACAACGTCTACTGTTGTATTTAAAAGAAGCTGAGATGGACAAAACTGCCAGCGTTTACACAAAGAAATGAGAGCATGCGTCGCTCAATGGTGGAAACGGTGTCTGGGATTGCAGCATTGGGAATCCTGTTGTGTAAAAGCATTGTGCATGCTTCTGCAAACCAAATGCTACAGGTCAGTCCTGCCAGGTGGTCGTTTGCAGTCAAATCTGGTAAAAATGTGTGAGGTTTCTGTGGCAGACACAATGTTTCACAGTAAATACTCGAAAGTTCCATTAGGCATTGATTTTGTAAGGCTGGGTGCGAAAATACAAATTCCATATGTGGAATGTTTATGTTGTAAACATAACTTAATAATAATAATATTGTAAAATACCATTTTATAATATTTTATTATATAATATTATAAAATATTATTTTATAATAACATTTTATTATAATATTGTTATCATAAAAGACATTATTCTTATTCTTTTATTTTTTAAACATTTAAACAAACATATGTATGTCATCATCAATGTACTCAAACATAGGAGCCAATCAGCTTATGAAGAGCAAAGGTTTCAAGGCTCCCCCATGACAGATGAGCAAGCATCTGTGGTGAGGTGGTGCATCATGCCTGGCATGTTTAGTGGATGACTGCTCCCCTCATCAGCCAGAAAGCAGAAGAGAAAGAGGGAAGTTCCAGGATACCACAATCCCCTTTGAGCACCAACCCAAGAACCTTCCACAAAGTACCACCTCTCAAAGGCTCTATCACCTCCGAAGAGTGCCATCCTGGAGACCAAACCTTTAACGTGAGCTTCTGGGGGACATTGGCCATTTCAAAATCCACACGGTGGAAGGAAAGAACTATCTTCTACAAGTTGTCCTCTGCCCTCCATGTGAATCCTATGGCATGCTCCTCAAGATAAATTCAAGATAAATAAATGAACACAAAATTATTGTAAAAGATAATGGCTCTTTAGAAAATGTAACAAAAGTTTCATCATCAAATTTAAAAATATTCTTTTAAATATGCACATAGTCAGGGCTCAAAAATTTCAGGGTTCTTTTTGTTTGCTTGTTTTTGTTTTTGTTTTGTTTTGTTTGAGATAGAGTCTGGTAGATATCCCCAGGTTGGCCTTGAACTTTCTATGCACCCAAGGAAGACTTAAACTTCGACCCTCACGCCTCTCCCAAGTGCTAGGATTCCAGGTGTGTGTCAGCCTGCTGGACTTTCGTGATGCTGGGAATTGAGCCTGTGGCTTCGTGCATGCTAGGCAACTGGGCCACTTTTGCAGTCCTAATTATTTTCTATTTATTTATTTATTCGTTTGTTTTATTCCAGTCTCAGTTTCCCCTTCCTCCTCTCCTCCCAGCCCAATCCTCCCCGCCCCCTTTTTGTTCCCATCCCCCAATCCACTCCTCCTCTGTTTTCACTCCTTTTCAGGAAAAGGCAGGTCTCCTGTGAGTATCAATAAAACAGGACATATCAAGTCACAGTAAGACTAAGCACCTCCCCATGTTTTAAGGCTGGGTAAGAAGACCCAGTATGGGGAGTAGGGTTCCAGAAGCCAGTCAAAGAGTCAGAGACAGTCCCTGCTCCACTGTTAGGAGTCCCACAAGAGGACCAAGACACACAACTGAAACATATATGCTGAGTGCACAGGTCAGTTCCATGCAGGCCCCCTGGTGGTCAGTTCAGTCTCTGTGAGCCCCATAAGTCCAGGTTAGTTGATTCTGTGGGTTTTCTTGTCTTTTTGACTCCTCTAACTCCTACAATCCTCTCTCCATCTTCTGCAGGATTCCCTGAGCTCCACCTAATGTTTGGTTGTGGGTCTGCATCTGTTTCCATCAGTTGCTGGATGAAACCCCTCTGATGACAGTTGAGCTAGGTACCAATCCATGTGTACAGCAGAATATCATCAGGCATCGTTACATTAACATTTTCCCCCTCCAGTTGTATTTAATTCTATCCTAGCTTTCTGGGTCATCCAGCCTGTGGGTCCCGGTGCTCCAGGCAGTGTCAGGGTGGGCTTACTCTCCTGGCATGGGTTTTAGACCAGTCATTGGTTAGCTACTCCCTCAATCTGTAGGCCACCCTTACCCCAGCACATCATAAGCAGGACAGACGGTGGCTTGAAGGTTATATGGCTGGGTTGGTTTCCCACTCCCTCCACTGGAAGTCTTGTCTGGTCACAGGAGATGGCCAGTTCAGGCTATGTACTCACTATTGCTAGGAGTCTTAGCTGGGGTCATCCTTGTAGATTCCTGGGAGATTCCCTTGCACCAGGTTTTTAGCTGACCCCGAAATGCCCCCCCCCGTCTCCAGTAGTCTCTTTCAATACTGTCCTCTTCCCCCCAACCCTGAATGCTCATGTTTCCATCCTCAGCTGCCCACAGACCATTCATGAACCAATTCTTTGTTTCATTGATTCGTTGTATTGTTCTCTTTGTTTCTATTTTATTGTTTTCAACCCTCAGTTTGATTTTTTTCTGCCATCTACCCCTCTTGGGTGTGTTTGCTTCTTTTTATTCTAGAGCTTCCAGGTGTGTTGTTAAGTCATTAGTATGAGATCTCTCCAGCTTCTTCAAGAAGGCGCCTAGTGCTATAAACTTTCCTCTTAGCACCGCTTTCATTGTGTCCCGTAAGTCTGGGTATGTTGTACATTCATTTTCATTGAGTTCTAGGGAGTTTTTAATTTCTTTATTTCTTCCTTGATCCAGCGGTAACTCAGTAGACAGGCGTTCAGTTTTCATGAATTTGTAGGCTGTCTGTTGTTGAAATCCAGCTTTAATCTATGGTAGTATGATAAGATACAGGGGGTTATTTCAATTTTTTTTTGGTGTCTGTTGAGACTTGCTTTGTGGTTGAGTATGTGGTCAGTTTTGGAGAAGGTTCCAGGAGGTGCTGAGAAGAAGGTATATATATATATATTTTTTTTTACTTTTTTCTTTCATATTTATATAACCCATGACGTCATCGGAACCAGAGTACGCACGGGAATCGAACTCAAGACCTCGGCCATAGTGGCCGGCTCTCTTAACTCTGAGCCACCTAGGCGGCTGTTAAGTATATTCTTTTGTGTTTGGGTGAAATATTCTGTAGATACCTGCTAGGTCCATTTGATTCATAACATCTGTTAGTTCTGTTATTTCTCTGTTTAGTTTCTTTCGGTCTGGATGACCTGTCCATTGATGAGAGTGGGGTTTTAAAGTCTTCCACAATTATTGTGTGGGGTGTTGTGGTTTTTTTAATTGATTTTATTGAGCTCTACATTTTTCTCTGCTCCCCTCCCTGGTGTTGTGTGTTTTAAGCTTTAGTAATGCTTCTTTTACAAAAGGGTTGCCCTTACATTTGGGACATAGATGTTCAGAATTGATACATTATCTTGGTGGAATTTTCCGTTGATGAGTATGAAATGCCCTTCTCCATCTCTTTTGAATAACTTTGGCTTAAAATCTATTTTGTTAGATATTAGGATAGCTACACCAACTTGTTTCTTAGCTCTGATTGGAAAATCTCTTTCCAATCTTTTACTCTGAGGTACCGTCTATCTTTGATGTTGAGGTGTGTTTCTTGTATGCAACAAGATATGTATTCTGTTTTTGTATCCATTCTGTTAGGCCATGTTTGTTATTGGAAAATTGAGTCCATTGAATTTGAGGAATATTAATGACCAATGATTGTTAGTTACTGTTATTTTGTTGATGGTGTTGTTGGTAGTGTATGTGTGTATGTGGTTGTGTGTGTGTGTTTCTTTTCTTTGGGTTTTGCTGGTATGAGATTATTTATTGCCTGTGTTTTCATGGATGTAGTTAACTTTCTAGGGTTGGAATTTTCCTTCTAGTTCCTTCTGTATGGCTGGATAGATATTGTTTAAATTTGACTCTGTCATGTAATAAATTTTTTCCATCTATGGTGCTTGATAGCTTTGCTGGGTATAGTAGCCTGGGCTAGCATGTGTGATCTCTTAGAGTCTGTAAGACATCAGTCCAGGCCCTTTTGGATTTTAGGGTCTCTGTTGAGAAGTTGGGTGTTATATGTTACTTGACCTTTTCTCCTTGCCACTTGTAATATTCTTCATTTGTTCTGTATGTTTAGTGTTTTAATTATTATGTGGTATGGGGATTTTGTTTTCTGATCCAATCTATTTGGTATTCTGTAAGGTTCTTGTACCTTACAGGTGTGTCCTTCTTTAGGTTGAAAAAATTTTCTTCTATGGTTTTGTTTACTATATTCTGAGTTTTTGAACTGGGATCATTCTCTTTTTTTCTATTCCTATTATTTTTAGGTTTTGTCTTTTCATAGTGTCCCAGATTTCCTGGCTATTTTGTGTTAGGAATTTTTAGATTTAACATCTTCTTTGAACAATGAATCTATTTTCTCTATCATGTCTTCAATGCCCGAGATTCTCTCTTCCATCTCTTGTATTCTTTGGTGATGCTTGTATCTGTAGTTCCTGTTCACTTACTCAGATTTTTCATTTGTAGGATTCCCTCTGTCTGTGTTTTCTTTATTGGTTGTACTTCAATTTTTAGGTCTTGAACTGTTTTCTTCACCTGTTTGTTTTTTCTTGGCTTTCTTGGCATTCTTTTAGGGATTTGTTGATTTTGTCTAATTTTTTTGTTTGTCTTTTCCTCAGTTTTTTAAGGTATTTTTTTCATTTTTTTTCTTTAAGGACCTTTATTATCTTCATAATGTTATTATTTAGGTAATTTTCTTGTGCTTTAGCTGTGTTGGCTTGTTGAGGTCTTGCTGTCATTGGATAGCTGGGTTCTGGTGGTGCCATTTTACCCTTTCTGTTATTGATTGTATTTTTATACTGGCATATAGGCATATGGATTTGGGATGATTATAGGGTCTAGGTGTTGGTTCCTGCATTTGTCTTTGTTGGATGTGTGTTTTCTTCCTTGGTGTCTCCTTCCTCTGGTCTTTTGACCTAAGTAGCCAAGGATCCTGGTGACTAGCAAGTCTTCAATTCCAGTAGGGTGTCTCCACTGGGGTTTTGGGGGGCTTGGGGTCCCTAGATCCAGCCTGGCTTCTGGTAAAGATTTGTAGACCAGGATATGGAGCCCAGGGGATGGGGTGTAGTCTGGGGTTGTTGGGTGTTGGGTTGTTGGTCAACTTTCAGGAGTGTTGACAGGTGGTGGGCACACAGTGTCTTACCTGGGGTCCCTAGATCTAGCCTGGCTTCTGATAAAGTGAAAATCTTTGTTCAAAGTTGTAGACTGGGATATAAAGCCTAGGGGAGGGGCTCCCTAAATGTTTTCTTAATATTATATTTGAATCAGAGTTTAAATTATGCAATACAAATGATGGGTTTATCTCCTTAGTCCCCTTCCACTATCATTTCCCGAAGGAGCTAGGTTGTTTGTTCTGAGTTTTCCAATCTTGACTTTGCTCTTGGTACCTGGACAACCTGACATTTTCATGACAGAGTCTTGCCCTCCTCCGGCCCCACCACACATCATTCCTTAAAAAATCTTTCTCTCTGTGCTTATTTCTCTGCGGTCTTATCTAGTTCCTGAGTTTAAAAACACACTGACTGCTGTGTGTGGATAGCTTTGGTTTGAGCTGCTCCCTCGACCTGCAAACTCAAATCCTGCTTTTCCCAGTGTCATCCGTACCATATGGCCAATTGGCCCCTCAGAATTAGAATGTCCAAGATGGAGTGTCAGTGATTCTTCCACAACCTGGTGATTCAGTGCTTTCCCCAAGCTACTACTCTTTTACATGCTCAAACCCAAATCCTTGTCACCATCTATGGCTTCTCTTTCTCTCTCTTGTCCTGGATGCCCATGTTGGTTGCACCTTTGAAGACCCCCGGAACCAGCCGAGTTTCCTAAACCCCACTCCCTGGGACTGAGTCCTCCTCATACCTCTCAGCAAGGCTGGTGTCCCATCCAAGGAGTTACACATATCCAGTATCCAGTTAGAATAAAAGCCAGAGTAAGATGTCCCCGTGCTAATGCCCGTCCAGTGACTCCAACTGCTTCAAAACCAAGGGTGAGTGCTTACTGGAGAGGCCAGCCACTCCCAGCCTTATTGCCTTCCTTTCTTGTGTGGTTTATGGGAAAACGTGCAAACAAATCATGTTCTTTTTTTCTTTCTGGAACTTTCTTTTCCCAGATATTCCTGTGATTCATTCCTTCCTGTCCTCAGATCCTTCCTTCCATGTTTTACCATGGCTCCCATTCCTTCACTGCTTCTTTTTCTTCGGTAGCATCCATCATTCCCTGACATAAGCAGAGTTACTAGATTGCCTATTTATTTTCCTCCTGACTCCCTAACACATCACCAGGGACACAACTCTGAAAACTGCCATATCCTCAGAGTGTAGATAATGCCTGGCCTGCAGTGATGCTCAATAAACATTTGATAAATGAATGCATGAAATAATTATACAGATATAAATATGTACTTTAGCCATGCCTGGTGCTCAGAAAGAGAAGTAGCAGTGTTCTTTCTGATTGTCTTGTCTTAGCGAATTCACGGAGGGCTGCTTGAAAGACTTGGGATTTATAATGAGCTGAGTTAGCCAGGTCAAAACGGGGGAGGAATCTTCACGAAGGGCCTTGACCTGGGAAATCTGACATCTTGGAAGGACAGAAAGAAGCTCTGTGTAGGAGCCTCGGGGAGCGAGGCACAAAGAAGTAGGTGGGACAACCCCTAAAGAGTTTTATCCAAGGAGTCAAAAGAGAGTAAGTGACAGTGAAAGGCATAGGCTGAAACTTTGACATTTGGCCTCTTTGCTTATTAAAACTCACACTCACCTGGGTGGTGGTGGTGCACGCCTTTAACCACAGCCCTCGGGAGGTAGAGGCAGGCAGATCTCTGTGAATTTGAGGCCAACCTGCTCTACAAGAGCTAGTTCCAGGATAGGCTCCAAAGCCACAGAGAAACCCTGTCTTGAAAAAAAAACAACAAACAAAAAAACCCTTCACACTTAGAACTCGTTCCAAGCAAACTTCCATTCAAAGTGACCGATTTACTTCTCCAAAGACTGTGAGGTGAGTACCTGTGCTGGCTCATTTCTGTCAACTCAACATGAACTAGAGTCACCTGGGAAGAGGGACACTTACCTGAGGAACTGCCTCCTTCAGATTGGTCTGTAGGCACGCCTGTGGGATATTTTAGTGGTTAATGATATAGGAGGACCAGCTCACTGTGGGTGGTGCTGTCCCTGAGCTGGTGGTCCTGGGTTGTATAAGAAAGAAGACCGAGCAAGCCATTAGGAGCAAGCTCCATGCCTCTGCTTCGGCTCCTGCCTCCAGGTTCCTGTCTTGGCATCCCTGGATGATGGACTGTAAGCCGGGAGTCAAACCCTTTCCTCTCCAAGTTGGTTTTGATCAGTGTTTTATCACAACAACATAATGCAAGCTTGGACAGTACTACTATCTACCCCATTTTAAACTGAAATACAGGGAAAATCGAAGTACAGAGGTGAAGCAAATTCCCTGATATCACACAGCTAATGAGGGGCAGAGGTGGAATGGAAACCAGACGACATGACTCTTTAACCCATGGTTTCCTTTTCTCTTTTGATTGCAACTTTTGGGAGCTATGACTTAGATGCAGTAATACCCACCCATTTAAAACAGCCATTCCAAGGAGATTGAGTAAGTGTGGATTCTATGTAATACCCACTGCAACCAAGACAGAGGAATTCCCAGCATGGGGACTGGAGTGATGACCTGGCCTCTGCAGGCACTGCACACTCATCAATGCAGGCAAACACTCATATACACAAAACAAAAATAAACAAATTTCCATCATCCTCCTTGAAATTCTCTCGTGCTCTTTTGCAGCAAGGCTTCCCAGCATGCCCTCAGAGTTTCCCAGGTGACTCCTGACTTTGTTATGGTAGATGATTTTTAACTGTTTTGGAGTTGCACATAAGTGGAACTGTGCAATATATACCCTATTTTTATGAATGGTGCGTATTCATGAATGTGTGCATAAGCATGTATGTAGTGACTAGAAGTTGACATGGGGTACCGTCCGCAGTCACTCTTCTTACTTTCTCACATAGGCTCTCCCACTTTCTCTGAACCTGGAATTTAATAGTTCAGCAAAACTGACTGGCCAGCAAGCCTCAGGGATCCTCCTGTCTTTCCCTCCCCAGGGCTGGGATTACAGGCATGCACCATTTGCCTTTCACTAAGGTGCTAGGGATCTGAACTCAGGTCCTCGTGCTTGTGTGGTGAGCGCTTAGCCGTGGAGCCACCTTTCCTAGACTCTTTTTACTCAGCATGCTGCTGGCAGTCATCCTTGCTGTTGTTTTTCCTGTGGACTTTACAGTGATTACCATAGTTTCCCATTTCAAAATGCAGACTGATAGGAAGTGGAAAATGTGGGATGAGGCTCATGTTCTTCGCCCAGCCTTGTCCCTCCTTTCCTCTTGCATCCATCCAGGCAGTGACGCAGCCTCCTGTGGCCATTCCTGAGGCGGTTCTTCAGGGAAACGGTCCCAGTGCTTCATGTACCCAGAACATCTTCTGCTCTAGCTGTGGGAATGCCCCTGCTCCCGGATAAGGATGGCTCCCACCTCCTGTGCTGATGGAGGAGGGTCATCTGTCTATGTGTTACTTTCATTGGTTAA
>LOJH01053422.1:313-12504 GCA_001685095.1 Ellobius talpinus
TGTGTGTGTGTGTGTGTGTATGTGTGTGTGAGTCCTCAAGAACACAGCAGAAAATTGTTTATACCTTCTGTGAAATTTGTAACTGGTTTCATTGCAGAAATATCAATTCCTTTCTGATCAGAACAACAGCCTTCCAAACAAGGCTGGAAGGTGGGTTATTCAGATAAGCCCATCCAAAGAAACTTATTCTTAGGAAAAATAAAACACATGAAATCTCCAGGTGATAGTGGGTTTTTCACCTTGAACAATCAGATAATGGCCTCAATTCTTGGCTGAGGAGGCCTCTCTGCCATATGGGATTTGGGTCCTTGCTAAACCAGACAGACACAAAGCCGTCAGATTCCAAGATTATCAGTCCAGATTCCCGAACACTGCATTTTTATTTTAATAACTGCTCTTCATCCTTGTCGATTGTTTAAAGGCCTCAGGGAAACAAAGATCAAAAAATCCAGTCTCCTGCACTTGGGAACATTGCTGATAATGGCTTTATGCGGCCTCGGGTTTTGTACCGGTTCAAAGCACCCAAAGAAAATGTGATGACATTTGTGGCTCTGAAGAATAATGGATGGTTTTGAAGCACCCTGGGTAGAGCTCCAAGCAGCCTCTTCATATTACAGCCCAGCAGGATTTTGGGGTGGTACAGCCATGCATGCTCATTCTAGCTTCCAGAGGAGGGGGTCTGTGTCTAGCCACTGTGTGCACTGGAGGGCATCTTGGAACATGTCCTTTTGCCTTTTTGAGCCTGGGCCTTTCTGTAAAGAAATGAGAGGACAGCCCGCTAGCTAGGATGTCTGTCAGAATTTAAATGTGACCCCTAGGAATCTCCCGCACAGTGTGATGATGGGCAGTTGTTTCCCTCGGATTAGACCCACTGTTGACAGATACTCCTCTGGGGTCCCAAGTGGATTTCTGAAAGGATGCTCCCTATCTGGGTGATAAACACCAGATCAAAAGCAATTGGGGAGAAAAGGTCTGTTTTACCTTGTGGCTTACTGTCCATCACCGAGGGAAGTCAGGGCAGGAACTCAAGGCAGGAACCTGGAGGCAGGAACTGATGCAGAGGCCATGGAAGAGGCTTACTGGTTTGCTCTCTGCAGCTTGCTCACCAGCTTTCTTGTACAACCCAGGACCACTTTCCGCGGGATGACACTGCCCACAGTGATCCAGGCCTTCCCACATCAATTGTCAATCAAGAAAATATCCCATAGGCTTGCCTATTGGCTTATCTACTGGCGCCAGTTCCTCAACTGAGGCTCCCTCTTCCCAGATGAGCCTGACTTGTGTCAAATGACAACTCACTCACCACAGAGGAGCGATTTGGGGTGGGAGCATTATAAACCAGAAGAAACTGGGAGCCATCTGTTGACAACATAGAGACAAAAGGCTCTCTATGTGTCACATCGGGTCCCACTTCTCCTGGCCAGTCATTCTCATGCCACACAGGCCACAGGCTGCTTGTAAATCAGAGGAATCCCTCCCCACAAGGAAAATAAAAAAAGTTCACCATGGGCCAGCAAGGTGTCTCAGTGAGTAAAATGCCTACATTTAAGGCTGAAGGCCCGAGTCCAATCCCAGGACCCACACGGTGGGAGGAGAGAGTTGACTCCTGCAGATTGTCCTCAGATCTCTATGACGCCCACATATGTGCATGCACACCCATAGATAGCCACACATGCTGGCAAAATTGATAAAACATAATTTTTAGAAGCTCATTGGTACTTGAAATTTCAGAGATCAGAGATTCATAGAGTTTCTGAAATCCAGTCATGGACTCAAATCCAAGAGCACCTGCTCTAGAGAGGCTAGAATGTGGTATCAGACCCCCCCCACACACACACACCATGTCAGAATTCTGTAAACTACAGACCACCAGCACGCTCCCTTTTCTATTGTGTTCAAACCCCTGGCCTGATCTTCCTTCAGGCTAATGACATACTTGTATGCTAAACCCCTCAAGGGTTGGGACCAGCTCTGACTCTGAGCCACTCCTGCAGATTGTCCTCAGATCTCTATGATGCCCACATACGTGCATGCACACCCATAGATAGCCATACATGCTGGCAAAATTGAGAAAACATAATTTTTAGAAGCTCATTGGTACTTGAAATTTCAGAGATCAGAGTTGGGGAAATAGGACAGGAGCTGAGAACTCTGCATCTACCTGCCCCAAACTTCAGAAGCAGAAGCAGGCACAGCAGGGGTATCATTCTCTCAGCAAGAACCAGGGGCTTGGCCCCACCCCCTCCTGCTAGCAGGTTCTAGTTTGTTCCTCTCTATCTTTTTTTTTTTATTTTTTATTTTTATGGTTGCTTGGTTGGCAATCCTTCCTGGGAGGATCTGTGTTCAGCTCTTTTCCCAGAAGGAATTTGTTTCCCGAGGACCTGGAGTGACAATTTCCAGCTTGGTTAGATTAAGAAATGCCCAGCCTAGGTACAAGAGCTAGTTCAAGGTTAGGCTCCAAAGCTACAGAGAAACCCTGTCTCTACAAACAAACAAATAAACAAGAAATGCCTAGGTGTGAGTGAGTCGCACTTTTGACTGCCTGTAAGAGCATTTTTTTTTTAAAGAGAATAGCAGAGGAGGGAAGACACCCTAAATGTAGATGACACCGTCCAACAGGCTGGAGAAACAGTGATAAAGTAGGTTGGACGCCAGCTTTCTTGATCTGTACCCTCAAACCGTGAACCAACACGAGTCCTCCCCCACTCAGTGACCCTTGTCACCCTGTGAAGTCAGAGCAGTGAGGAAAGTGACTGCTACCCCCAGATGAGATTGGGCACCTGAAGCCAGGGCTTCTGCCATGTCTAGCTGTGCGCCTTTTCTACAGGATCTCCACCCCATCACCCCATTTCCTCTCGACAACACCCAACTCGCGCTGCTGCCCTCTGCCCAGGAGGCCTGCCCCATGGACCACAGGGAGTACTGGCCATTCTTGCTCTGCCAGGCTCTGGACGTAATAAACACTGTGGAACTGCTTTCTGAATAAATAATAAACAAAGTAATAGCTGACTGAAGACAAGGGAACTGGGAGAAAGAAAAGAGAAAGAACAGAGGATGGAAAGAGATTGGAGGCTGAGCGGGGAAGACAGGGCAGCATCCTGCTAAAAAGTAGAATGAAGTGAAAAATGCAAATTCACACTACTTTTTCCTCCCCACTCCAAAGACAGATATGAATATTTAGGGAAGGAAGGGACACAACCCACAATGGACACTGTGGCTGTGCCTCCCACAACACACTATCACATACACTAAAGTGGGGAAAGCCCCTCAAATGTACCCACCATTTCACCTTAGATCAGCTTATTACTCGCTAGCACAAGTGTTCCCCTTCGCCATCGTCACTGAAGACCCAGGGATTTCTCTTGTGTAGGAAAACCTACTTGGAGGCTGGAGAAACGGGTCAATAGGTAGAGTACATGCTAGGCAAGCTTGGGGACCTGAGGTTCAACTCCCCAGCACCCAGACAAAGGACTGGGTGTGGCTACATCCTGTAACACCAGCAGGGCTGTAAGCACTGGGCGGTGTGATGATGCAGGGCCAGGGAGGCCACCAGGACACATGTCTTTCCCACCATGATGGACTGAAATCTCCACAACCATGAGCCAAAATACCTCCTCCTTTCCTGCACTGTTTTTCCACCAAGTGCTTTTGTCACAGTGATGAGAAAAGCAACAACTACAGGCATAATTTCAGAATTCTAGAGAGTTCCGAAGCCAGCAGAGTGTCACCACTCACTGCCCTCCTCATCAACCCCTTATACGAACCTGACACACTTTTCAAAAATGCTAACTAAGCTCTAGAGGTGTTTAGCACAGGGTTCTTCTTGCCCCCGTCTCTCCCCGGCCTGTCACGTCTCACACTCGCTCTGCCCTTCACAGCCTTTCAGCATGGATGACTTACAGAATGACCTTCCATTGGAGTTTGTCTGGTGTGTTTTCTTGAGCAGGCTGTGGTTTTAAGCTTTTAGAAAGGACACGGCAGAGGTGGGGAAGCCTTTCTCATTGTTCTGTGGCACAACACACAGGAGACAAGTGGGGCTCAGCCCTACTGTTGCTGTCATCTGATCTCAGGGACTTAGGGCTGGGCCACCAAAAAACTTCCATTATGTATTTCTCTTTGTTCTTCAGAACACTCCGAAGTTTGTAGGAGGGAATGTAACATTCGCTAGAGGGGACAGTATTCGTATAAAGTATTTGAACTTCCATAAGGAAGAATTCTATCTTCTTTCCAGTTATTTATCTATTTCATCATTTGTGGTTAGCACTCTGGACTCATGAACAGTTTACCCTTGAGGCTAGGACCTAATAGTACCACTATTCATGTTATTGCTGGTTTCTATTTTCAGCCTGCATAATTTTTTGAAAAATTAATATCTAGATTTTTCTCATCACCCAGACTAAATTACTTCATTTATCTTAAAATTCTCTTCTTCCAGCTTCCATGGTTGTCTTGTGGTTTAGGAACCAGGTGTTCTACGTGGTGCTTGCATAGCATGAGCACCCATTGAGGAACCATGACAACGTGAAGGATGCAAGACTCCTTCTGGTCTTCTACAAAGCCAAAGGGCCTCATTTCTCTTTCACGATATCACAAGCCACAAGCTCCGTTTATATAGCATTTGTTTGTGCAGACGTAAGTTCCCACACCCCAACATTCTACTGTAAGTCTCTATGCACACAGAGATCAATTACTCTTCAACCTCAGGTCCTATCTCTGGCAGTCTGCTTCCAGGAATGCTGCTACGCAGCTATCTCTATGGGCTATTGAAGCAGCCGCAGGTCATCACAGTGCAGTGGCAGTTGGGGTCTATGGTCTTAAGGGGTCAGATAATACTGGATGGAGCCCATGAGAGCGATTCATATATGGCGACATGTGGCATCTCCAAGTGAAAGCTAATGCCTTTAATTAGTGGAATTGCTCTTCTCCAAAATAGTTCTGCCTTTTTTTCCTGCCTTATGTTTTTCTTAAATTGTCTCGAACTGCACACAGGGAACAAGGAGTGTCTTGCTTTCTAAGCAGTACTGTGTGTGTTTGCACACGTGTGTGTGGAAGCCTGAAGTCTCCATTAGATGTCTTCTGCAGTAGTACTTCACCTTATTTGGTGAGACAGCTTCTCCCTGAACCTGGAGCCTTTTGGATTTGCCTAGACTGTCTGGCCAGTAGGTCCCAGGATCCTTCAGTGTCCTGCTCCCTAGAGTTAAGATTACAGGTAAATGCTGCCAGACTCGGCCTGTATTACATGAATTTTACAGAGTTAAACTGGGGTCCTCATGCTCATGCAGCTTCCACTTTACCAACTGAGCCATCTCCCTAACCCCAACTCTCCACTTAATGTGCCCAAACGTGTGGACAGAGGAAGGCGCTACAGCGTCTCTTCTGGAGGTTTGAAAAGAATAAGGCTCAGTTCCTCACAGCGTCATCTCTTGTGTTAAGGTTCGTGCCACGTGTCAACCTCCCAGACACACACACACACACAGAGAGACACACACACACAGACACACACACAGAGACACACACACACACACACACACACACACACAGACACACAGACACACAGACACACAGACACACAGACACACACACACACACACACGAGGTCTCCCAATCTCTCTTCCAACTTAAGTGAGAGCCCCCTTGGATATCCTAACACCCTGCACTGTCACTGTGTGTGTCGTCCTTTGTTACTAATCATAGACTCTGTCACACTCTCTGACATAGCAGCGAATGCTTAGACAGGAGTTCAATACCTCAGGCATTGATTGGCTCTTAAGAGGCAGTTTTACCTCTAATGAATGAATGGACAGTTAGAGACACACACTCCGTCAAAGTTTGCCTACAGTGGAATTCATCTGCTTTGTTTCCCAACACACTCAGCTTCTCAAACTCACTTCTAGAGTTTCTAGACATGGCCTGCTCAGAAGAGCTTAGCACTGTGTGCCCAGCTACTGCTTTCCTGTCCACTTTCTCTTCCAGGTAACTTGAAACCGTGTTGATTAAGTTTGCACAAAGAGAAGTCTGGGGTCTCTGCTAACAATAGCTTTATACCCAGAAGCCGCCACTGTTTGCTGCTGTAATGAGTATTAGTAACAGTTTTGTAAAAACGTGGCTCTTGAAGATGCCTATTCTGTTCTAGATGCTTAGCCCACCTCAGAGAGGAATGGATTGCCACTGAGAGCTACTTTCTCTGCCCTTCCTACACCATTCCTGTACGTGGGCACAGCATGGCTTAGCTAAACACCTGGGAGACAGACAAGGGGGGTTCTGTTTATAACAACAACAAAAAAGTTGCTTTAATTTAATAGTAAAGTTTCACTACAGTTTGGCTCTAAAATGGCTCCTCAAAGCCCATGAGTTGAAGACTTGAACCCTAGAGTCAGCTATTATGGGATAGCAGACTGTTTAAAGGCTGGAGCCTAGCAGGGAAGTCTTTAGGTAGTGGGGGCCTATCCTGGAAGTGGTTTTCCTTCCCTTTGCTTCTTGGCCATACAGTGAGCAGCCCCACCTCACCGTGCTTTCCCATCATGACACAGTGCTTGTCCCAAGGTCTTGGGGCCAACAGAGGATGAAGCGAACCCTCCAAAACTGAGAGCCAAAACTAAGCCTGCCTTTATAAGGTGGTCACATCAGTGTTTGGGTAAAGTAGCTGTGACAGTTCAACTTGTTGACACCTTGACCCAATTTGGGATTACCAGAAGGACATGGCGACTGGACACGTCTGATGCGTTTCCAGAGAGGTTTAACTGAGGTGGGGAGATGCACCCTGAATGTAGGTGGCACCATGCCATGGGATGGGGGTACCCAACTGAATTAAAAGGAGGAAGCAAGTGAGCATCATCACCCTTCTCTCTCACTTCCTAAGTATGAATGTGATATGACCAACCACCCCATACTTCTGCCGCCACAGCCAAAGCCATCCTCAGTGCCACATGTGCCTTGCCCTGATGCTTGTGCAAAAAAAAAAAACTAATAACTGATAGGGTGACAGAGAGCTGACTAACAAAATATGTACGTGATTTTCCTTGTATTGGCCTTATTCTTTAGAGCAGTCTTGGGTTCATGGAACATTTGAGCCAGCAGTACAGAGATACCCCATGTGCCTCCAGTACTTCCTCCTCCTGTACACACAGCCTATTATCAATATCCCTAGCCAGTTTAGTCCATGTATGGCCAAAGATTAACTTAAATTGATCTGCCTGTATCCGTCCGAGTCCATAGCTAACACCGGGGTTCATTCGTGCTGTTGTAAATTCTGTGGATTTGGGGAAATGTGTGATGATGTCCTACAGAATAGTTTCACCACACTGAGTATCCTTTCAATAGTTCAGCACTGTATCCTTCCTTTCCATTTATTCTTTCCTTCTGATAGCAATCATTGATGCTTTTTAGGGTCTCCATGGTTTTCTTCTTCTAGGTCACATGGTTGTACTCCAGGTTCATGAGCCTTTTGAGATTACTATTCATATTTCACATAGCAATATCCACTTAGGGCTTTTTTAAAAATGTGTATTCATTACACAAAGCTCAATTTTTTAGTGCAGAATAACATTCCACTATCTGGATATAAGACGAAAGAGTAAACTATTTAATAGAGCATGACATACTTAATAGTAAAGTACACAAATCATTCATGCATGACTTGAGGAACTTTTCTAAGATGTTCCATGCGTTCAGCACCGAGATCCATCATCAAGCCATTGTCACACACAGAAGCACTCCGGGTACTCAAATCTGCTCCATGCCCCACATAGGATAAGCAGTGTCCTGACACCTAAGCACATGTGCCGTTTTGTCTGGCTCCCTCCCCTAGGAAGTAGACTTAGGGACACCTTTTCATCAGCACCTTCAAAAGCAACTCACAATTTCCTCTCAAATCAGACATGAGTCTGAATTAAAGAAAAATGCATACTAGCCGGAAGACGATTTCTTTTCAGAAAGCAGTCCCATTAGTGCCTTCCTGGAAGTACCGGTCTCCACTCAGAACCACTGGCCGTGCATCTAGAATACCAAACTGAGCTGCGGCCAGTGGCAATTAGGCACACTGTTGGGGGCAGTGGCTTCTCTAAAGCTAATGTTGAAAAAAAAATGATCTGATGGAACAGGCTGGGCAGCTTTCTGTGACTGGGTTCTGGGTTTGCTCTCAGGACTCAAGGCATCTTTAGTAGGTATAAGAAATGGCCAGAGTAAAGTGCCCTAAGGGACATGGCAAATTTCCATCCTCCAGATGTCTACTCCTTAGAGTCTGCAATACACAGCGTTAATAAAGCCAAAAAGCGTAAAGAGTTAAGTTATTGTCCTTAAGGTGGAAACATGCAAAGAGCATGCTTACACTAGCCACATGTCTGCAGCAAATGCAGCCCGTAGGTGCTTTAGCTGCAGTGAGAAGCAAAAGATACACATACATGCATGCATACATACATACACACACATATATGTATTCACATGAGCTATTTTTATGTATCAGAGAAAACCATCCAAGTAGACTCTCAAATATCACAAAATAATGAAAATTATGAAGGACGCCCCCACGCTGTTCCCCAGGACTAATGACGGCCATGTGAAAGGGGAAGGCTTTTGTACTACAGTCCCATGATATTCACAAGGATAAAGTAGCTCACCAGGACGAATCAGCTGACATTTTCTACATAAAATAATAAAGTGTCTGGGTTTGACTTACGGATCAGGAGCTCTTCTCTCTTGGTTGTGGTTAGCTGGGAAGGGCAGAGGGAAACTTGGAGGCCTTCTTACCAAAACTCCATAAACTCAGGGAAATCTTACATCTTAAATCCATTATCTGTGAGACATGAGCAGCCATAATTGTAGAAACAAACGTTGATACAAGCTCTGACCAGTAAAGACAATGTGCTGTGACAAAGTCTCTAACACATGCAACTTAAGGCTAGAAGGATTTATTTCAGCTCATAGTTTCTGGGCATTCTGTCCGTCATTCGAGGAAGGCATGGCAGCAGAAGGATGAGGCCCTGATCACACTGAATCTAAGACCAGGAAAGCAAGAGATAGGATGCTGGTCTCCATGTGGCTTTCTCCTTTTTTATTACATATTCTGTCTGCAATACAAACTTATAGACTGCTGCCATCCATATTTAGGATAGGTGTTTCATCCTCAGTTAAGCCTCTCCAGAAATGACCTCATAGAGATGCCCAAAGGTGTGTCTCCTAGGTGATTCCAAATCCTGTTGATTAGCAATAAAGATTGACTACCTCAAACCTGATAACTATTGTGGTATCCCAGTCAGGATCTTGTAATAGATAAACAGTACTGGGGAAAAAATACAATGATTGAGTTTAGTTAATACTAATATAAGAGCTTAGTTCTGACAAATGCACTGTGGTCATAGAAGATGATAAAATTGGGAGAAGTTGAACTAGGTAATTTTTATATCTTGGTGAAAATTAAATGAACAGAATAACAGCACAGATAAGAAAATGAAAGGAGAAAGGTGACTATATAACATACAGGTTGATTCAGAGTGAGTACTGGTTCTAGCTACTATTAACTTCTTTTGTTTTTCTTCTCTTCTTTTTAACCCTTTGAGACAGTTTTCTACGGTCTATAACTTGGTAGACTGCCTACACCCAAGTTAGCCTTGAACCCACAATCTTCCAGCCTCAGTATCCAGAATGCTGGGGTTATAGGTGTGTGCTACCTTACTCTTATAGCCATTCAAGGCACCTCCTAGAGGCAAAGTCTGCTCTCTTTCAAACATATAGACAGACTCTTGAGTGCTTGTTTGGGGATTCTAATGGCGTGGCAGTTACTCACATACACTGAACCAAATACTGGTGCTCCTCTATTAGCAGAAGGTCATCCTCATCGACCAACTGAGCAAACAGCTTCTGGAGAAATGCATGTGGAACAACAAGGGAGGAAGGGGACACCCATCTATCCAGCCAGATCAACCAAATCAACCCTGGCAGTCAATGGGATGAAAAGTGCCACCGCTATAAGGCACTCAGATCCTGTAGACAAACTCTTCCTTATCGCCTGCAGTATGCATGCAGATTGAATAGGAACATGCAACAAATGTGTCCAAGTTATCCATTGGTGAGAAGTAACCTACCCGCTGGAGTCTCCTATCCATGTTTGTTGACAAAAGAGGCATTCCCATCTCGGGAGTCCCAGGGGATACTTAGACTGCTTCGAGATGGAATGTCAGACTGGGGAGTGCACACGGGATGGAAAATGGCTTTTCAAGCATCGTTTGTCGGTCCTTTTTAAGGCAACCTGGCTTCCGTATTGCACATGTAGATCAAAGCCAACGGCAACTTTAACTTGGAGCTGTAGAGTGTTACACATGCCCCACCCCTGCCCCCAACCCACAGAGGTGAGCTGCACTCTTCCCATGGTCTCAGCCACCTGGCTAGATATTTGTCTGTTATGGTCGCTGAAAACTGTGTTCAACCTCATTAAGAAACTCTTGACGAAAGATCTTTATAAGTATTTTTCCAGTCTAAAACACACACATACAAATTTAATTAATTAATTAAATTTAAAGAATGGAGCAACTAAGCAACCCTTGCCCTTCTCCAATGGCATTACCAGATAAACCTTCTGTAGAAGAGGATGAAAATAAGGTGCAACTAACTTCTCGAGTCAAAATCATTTTGGGCAGGGGAGGAAGGGCAGAGGAGATGTCCTAAAATGTTTGCTAGGCAAGCATGAAGACCCGAGTTCAGATCCCCATCACCCACATAGAAATTCAGATATAGTGGCCACATACCTATAAATGTAGGGCCAGGGAGGCCAAGGCAGGGAGAAAACAACTGGAGCTTGCCAACCGGCTAGTCATGACAAACGGGTGTGCTCCAGACTCAGTGAGAGACCCTGCCTCAAACACTAAACTAAGGTAGGAAGTGACAGAAAGACTCCCACCATCTACCTCTGGCTTCCCTGTGCAGGTACACATACAAGTTCTCCACCAGCACAGAACAGTCACACACACACACACACACACACACACACACACAATCACAATCACTTGAGAATATTTGGCACGAGCAGTAAACATTCAGCATTTTTAAGTGTTAACACTCCTGAGCACTCATTTTGCATTTTAATCTCCCGCACAGGTAGAAGGTAGACAGAGTTCACATTAGGGCAGAAACGGCTTCGCTTCACCCAATCAGGACACAGAGGTTCACCTGCCTCTGCCTCTGGAGTGCTGTGATTAAAGGCATGAGCCACTATATCCAACTAATCTTACTTCTTAAACTCAAAGATATTTTGCTTTTATTGAATTAACATAATAGGTATAATAGCAAGTGTAATAATGGTTGAGAACCTTTAATAGAAATTCTTCAAATATACAATGCTCTAAAACCTGAAAGCTTTTAAATGCCAACTTGGTGTCCCAATTGGAAAATGGCACCCCACCTCATGTGAAAGGCTAAAACTTAAAACATGAGCATAAAATACTGCATTCAATTAACTTCAGGCTACAAGGATAAGCTGCATAAACTTAAATGAACTTCATGTTTAGACTTGAATCTCATCCCTACATTATTTCATTGTGTATATGTAAATATCCCAAAATCTAAAATCTAAATGACTTCTTGTCTCGAGCATTTTAGGTATGGGATACTCAAGCTATGTAGGATTAAAAAAAAAATTGGAAAGGAGACTGGGAGGCTCAGGCAGCTTAGGAAGCTACAGGATTCCCAGGCCTTTCCCTAAGGCTCTTTAAGCATCGGTTACTTGGGCAGAAGAGACTCTCTGGTGGAGCTGTCTGTAATGGGTGCTGTTTTCAGGAGTCATCACTCACACAAGGGCAGGGTTTGGATGCTGCAGCTGCCCTTGACTCACCCATGCTCCTCTAAATAACTAAGGTCCCCCCACAAAATTCATTCCTTCACTAAGCTGGGCTTTAGAGAAATCATTTCTTCTTGTTGTGGAATATTAGCTTAAGGTGTGTTATGTTTGTTTATGCTGTGGAATATTTGTTTTAATGATGCAAAGACATGGCTCATTCTTTTATGTTGCATTTGTTTAACTCTGTGAAGCTGTGTTACTTTGTTGAAAACACCTGATTGGTCTAATAAGGAACTGAATGGTCAATAGCAAGGCAGGAGAAAGAATAGGCGGCACTGACAGCACAGAATAAATTGGAGGAAAAGAGAAAAAGACCCTAGAGAAGCTAAATAGGAAGGTGAACCCAAAGAAAAATACGTAGTTA